>VUQH01012435.1:4765-30639 GCA_015106775.1 Etroplus canarensis
AAAAAACAAGAACACACACACACACACTCACACACACACACACACACACACACACACACACACAAATAAACAGTTATGTATGACAAAACGGTGGACAGGATAAGCTAGTTTTGAAATATTTACAATAATTGCTGTTGCTGGTTTGCTTAGATAATGTATTTTTTTCTTATTATTATTTGTTCAAGCATATGCGGAACTTTGAACAAGACTTATCAGATCATTAGAGTCTTACCTTGTCTTTTGGAAGTATCTGAGTCTCTGTCATTCCCGTCCAAATAGATGGCACTCTCTTTGTGAGCACTCTTATTGTGGGTGTCCCACACCCAGCTGTTTTCCCATTTTGTGAATAGGTTTCTACCAAAAGCTTCACAATGTGACTCCATATAGCTTTCACTGTGTGTGTGCTTATGCCTGTGTGTGTGTGTGTGCATGTGTCTGTGTGTGATTTTCCCCAAAAGGGAGCACTGCAAATAGCTAAGCGTTAAATACGCACTCTAGTGAAATATCACCGTCTTCAGTAAAAGGTTGCACAAAACAGGGAGGCTTTTTGCTTTTAGTTGATATAGTAGTTGGTTAAGTGTCAACAGAGAACAAGACAGCCTATAAGTAATTGTACGCAGGCACACTATTTCTAAAAAAGTAATGTCAGGGTTTTGTTTTTTTTGTGATCTTCAATCCAGCCTTCTAAAAAAACCCTAAAAAACCCTTAATAACCATTTTACGTGTTTGTCAGGTGTGCATGAGTAAGCATTTCATACTCTGCAGTAAGAACACGATGCTCATAATTTGACTGAGCTTTTGAAATATTCATATCAAAACAGTAGAATTCATATTTCCATATCAAAACAGAGACTGTACGCGACTCAATACTGACACAAAAGAAGAATTTAAATCCCTACAACCCCTATTTTTCATTGTACCCTTTCACACATGTGCACATATTGAGCATTTTCATATTTCAATGTCACATGTGCACAAGCATATAAAGCCCTCAATAAATGTTTATCAGCCATTTCATAATCGATCAGCTTTCCTATCTTTGGACCAGCACAAACACACTTATGTTTGAACACAGAAGCAACCATACGCATTCTTTTGTCACATAACACACACAATGTAACAAACACCAAGGCTGAGCGATGATGAGTTTGGGAGCTCCCACTCAGTCTGCGTAACACAAAGTGCTGTTTAATAATTCATAAAAAGCGAGGGATGAATCAAGATGAGAAAAGGCAAGTCTTTTGTGAAGGCGAGAAGCAGAGGAGTTGATCTTGGTTCACAGCACACAGACTCACAGGGAGAAAAGGATTCTGGGAGAAGAGAGCGAGAGAACTAGAGAGAGCAAGCAAATAGATATGGGAGAAGAATAATAACAGGCCATTGTTCTTTAAAGTGCAAAAAGAAACTAACACGTCAGTGAGCTCAGGGGAAGACACTTATTGTAGACTTTATTAGGACCTATTTATGATAGACTTTTAAAACTGGGAAAGAGAAATAGAAGTTTTGTTTAAACCTTTTCATCTGATGGGATAGTCTGATTACTGAATGGGATGTACACACACACACACACACAATGATTTTATAATGTTTTTGTGTTTTGTTGTTGGATGATTTTTAAGATTTGCATGTATACACTCTGATCAGACAATGTTTTGTGCATGGTCTTGGACACCTAAAACTTAATAAAGCAAAGTAGGTAAATATGGTATCTTTAACCTGCAGCGTGTCATAAAATACATGTTACATACTTGAAATTTGCTTTTGCAGAGGGAGAGAGAGTAAAAAAATAGCATCTTAATAAAACATTTATTTACCACTGAATGAATATGTCAAAGAGCTAGTTATTCTTCAATAAAACACATGCATTGATGGGAACCTGTATTACCACACACTCACCACTGATTACAGAGAGGCTTGTAACCATTCCCTTTGGTTCACCACATCTCTCTATAGACAGTTAAGAAGACAGTCTGTTTAAAAAACTGCCTTATGATGTTCTTAGCCTGGATCAATAGCTTTATGTGCACAGCATCAGAATCAGAGAGAGGGGATTATTATTTGATGACACAGCAGCGACTTCATCAGGTGGTAGAAGTAATGCTGCACTAAAGCAGGGGGTGAGGTCTGTGTGCGTGTGTGTGTGGAACAAACAGATTTGGTTGATATAGTCCTCTACTGTAACACATTGGAAGGCAAATGATCCTTTTGGTTGTCTGAAGCCAAATACCATTATCCTGCAAAGCTCACGAAACTACTACAGAAATAAAATAACATATAATAATTAATTCCAAGCCAGACCTTCCTGGTCATTTTTACACAGGGCAGTTTAGTTTTTTGAGCCAAAAATAACAGGTATGAATGAACATGTTTGGGGAGGTAACATTTAAGTTGTTAGGTGTTCTGTCTATTACAACTTTCTTCTTTTCAGCCCTCCTCTTCTTCTCATCCTCTCCATCTCTCTGCTCCTCCTCCTTCTCCTCATATTCTTTCTGTTCCTCTGTTTCTCTTTTCCTCTGCTAATAAATTATGTATGCTATCTCCAACTCACGGAGTGCTGCACTGCTGCACTATCTGCTCTAAATTGCTGCTCTCTCTCCCTCTGTCTGTCTGTCTCTCTCTCTCGCTTCCCTATTTCACACCTCCTCTCTTTCTCACTCTTAATCTGTCTCTCACTCATTCTCTCTCTCTCTCTCTTGCTCTGTCACAAACTCAACTCAACCCCCTTTCTATCCAACCATACACCACCTCTGTCTCAACTGGTAGGACCGGCTCTTCTTTCCCAGAGTTCCTTGCAGCTCAACTCCACCCCGGAGGCTTCGCTCCAGTACTCTGCCAGCTACCATAGCAACCAGACCCTCGCCCTAAGCGACAGCATCTCTGCAGCAACTCCTCAGCGCAGTGGGCAAGTTGGAGGTGCCGTGCACAGCTACAACCAGGTAGGAAATACTACTGAACTAAGATACTGTGGATGCAAATGTTGATGAAAATGAAAGCGGAGAAAAATTGTCACTTGCTTTTTGTACAAACTTACTAAATGTTACTAGAAACTTTGTTTATTTAGGAGACTGGTGATCAAATAATTTTAGTTATTGGTAGAGGATTTGGCTTTGAAGGTAACTTATTTGAAGTGAGAGCTCCACACTTTATAGTACGGTTGCATTGAACCCATTTTCTTATGCAAACTTGAAAGGACTCGTGCCGTATTGATGTTGGTTTCAGAATCCTTGTTGCTCAATTTTTCTTTCACAGACTGTGCAAACTTTGACTCGTTTAGGTACTATCTTGCATAGCACTTATCCAGCTACATGTAACTCTGGCTGTCAGTGCTCTTACTGATGTGGATTTATTTAACACTGTAGCTTAGTCTATTTGATCAGTGTAGAAGCACATATTTATACAGAATCCTATTTCATTAGGCCTGCTGAAGTAGTTTAGTCAAGTGACTAAAACTGGCTTTTCAAGCCACCCATTGCATTTAATCTCTACAATGAGCGAAGTGATAGACATAGAGAAATTCCTTGCAGCTGTTTAGAAGAAAACAGGTAATGAGATGCTCATAGACCTAAATGAGGGGACAATTAAATGCACACAGAGAAATCTCAGCAAGCGTCTTGTTTATGAAGACTTGTAAAATAAAGCTACATAGATACAAAGAAACACAGCAGTGTGCTGATAGGGAGAACATCTACTAAATTACTTTACAGCCTGCAGCACCCAATATTTTGAAGTTCCATACCCTTAACATAGCAGTGTTAGTACCCTTAATGCAAACACACATATATTGAAACAGACACCCACACATCTGCTTAATCAGTGAAGCAGCCACTGTCTGAGAGAAATGTTCTATTTGTTATAGATGATTATGAATGGAAAATGAGATAAAATATTTGAAATCAAAAACTATAGCCAGGTAATTATTTAACATAGATCATACTTTGTTGTGAGTGTGTTTTATGTATCTTTGTAAGTCTTTTCATGTAATTTTGTAAAGTTTTTTTTTTTAGTTTTTTAAATAAATGGGTATTTAGTTTCTGTTGTGTCAGTTTGTCCATACATTTCTGTGGCTTGGAAGTTTATGTTCATGCGTCTTTTGAAAGAGACTGGTGAAGGAGGTGCTATCTTTTTTTGTCAACATATTTATTCATTTCCCCCTACAGTCACACCAAAGCTCGTTTTAGAGCTCGTTTCAGATAAAGCTTTGATGCTTTCCCTTAATAAATAAGAAACAGGAGGAAAACAGAAAGAAAAACTGATAGACTGGAATATAGATGGATGGACAGATTAGGAAAAGGAATGTTTACTCTTTCTGCAGTGTGCCGGTCCCCCATCTTCCTTCCCTGTCCTCTCTTCTCACCATCTCTGCCCATGTGAAAGCGTGTGTGTGTGTGTGTGTGTGTGTGTGTGTGTGTATCTTCCCTCCTCTCTGATGTTTTTGGCTTGTCAGTGTAATGGGGCTAGTGCTGTCAACAGGGCTTGCTGCTCATGAATAGCTTTATGCATGCCAGTGCTGCTAGATAGGCAGGTATAGCTTGCATGCATGGGTAGTACATGTATGTTTTTGTTGATCTTTTCATATTCTTGAGGACTTATAGATACATGGGGGTTGCACTCCTTTACCGGGTGCATTTATTTAAAGTTTGTATAGTGACTGTCTGGAGAATGAACGAGAAGGTAAAAGGTCTAGCATGTTGCTGCTCTTTTGTAGGATATTTATAACCCTGAGAGGCCATATTTTAATAATGCATGTATACATGGCACCTCAAACATCCCAGTGTTTCACTGGAGGAGAAAGAGAGCAGCACTGCAAGATGGCACAGTGTGGGATCGAGAAAGTGCTCTCCCTCACAGTGTGTGTCAGGCTTTCTATCTGTTAGTTACCTCAGCCAGCAATTCATCTTTTACTCATTATTTATTTACCCATCCATTCATCTGCTTGTTCACCCAGCCTTCAGTCTTTATCTCTCACATTGTATCTTGATCAGTCTAAAAAAATCATTATTGTTAAGCACAATGTAGTAACCACCGTTAACCATTAACAGTATTTCTAATCTATGGCCTTCTTCTCATGACCCTTAATTCCCTCACTTGGTATCATGCAATTTTCTGCATGTAAAATAAATATGTAAATACTACTACAGTACAGTGGAATTAATTTACAGTGCACAGCCTGGTTATATTAACAAAACATCAAGCTTCTCCTTGTCATGTTTTTCATTTGCTCTGGCACCTTCAGGCTTGAGAACTATGAACTCCTTCACTGTAAACGGCTATTTTGTCTCTCGGTAGTAGACAGACCTGCTTAAAAATAAATCAAAAGTTGATGTGTACTCTCTGGACAGGATTTCGGTCAATGCTAAAATCTTTCTGACTGGGACATTCAAATGTTATAGGAGTATTGCACGGTGATTCAGGGGAAGAGACCAAATTTAAAGTGGGATTTTTGTGTTTTATTGACAAAGTTGGGAGACTGTTTGAGGGAATTCATAATTTCATTTATTTATTAAGTTGTCAGAAAATTATATAACATGGTGCAAACTCTTGGAAGTTGTTGACATGTTCAAATCTTAAGGTGTAATCTTAGCACATTTTCTAGCAGTGTCATTTGTAATAGAAAAAGAGAGGCTTGAATATAATTTATTCATCTGACAGTCCAATTTCAAAGTGAACCAGTTAAAGTGTGAATCAAACAAGAGCTGAATTTTTGCCAGTCTGTTTTAGTTTAGCCATTTTGATACCTAACTTCATCATGCTCACAAGGGTTGGGACACTGTGTAAAACATAAGGATTTGCAAATCTCATAAACTGATACTGAACACAGAAAACATATCAAATGTTGAAAGTGAGTCATTTTACTATTTCCTGAAAAATAATACCTCATTTTGAATTTGATGACAGCAACACATCTCAACAGAGTTGGGACAAGGGCAAGAGGATTGGGTATAAAAAGAGAGAGGCAGCAGTGAAAATGAACCTCTGTTCAGCAAGCTGCGAGAAACTGCTACATTTTAGAATAATGTTCCTCAACAAAAAATTGCAAAGACCTTAAATATTCCTCATCTACAGTACATATTATCATCAAAAGCTTGTGAGAATCTGGAGACATCTCTGTACGCAGGAGACAAAGCCGAAAACCAATACTGGATGCTTATGATTTTCAAGCCCTCAGGCAGCTCTGCACTGCAAACAGGCATGATTGTGTCATGGAAATCATTGCATGGGTTCAGTAACATTTCCAGAAATCATTGTCTGTGAACACAGTTCACCATGCCATCCAAAAATGGAATTTCCCCATTGGGGATTAAAGTACTATCAGTTATCAATTAAAACTCTGTCATGCAAAGAAGAAGCCATATGTGAATGTGATCCACAAACATGGCTGTCTTTTCTGGGCCAAAGCTCATTTAAAATGGACTGAGGCAAAGTGGAAAACTGTTCTGTTGTCAGAAGAATTCAAATTTGAAATTCTTTTTGGAAACCATGGATACTGCATCTTCTTGAATAAGAGGAGAAGGACCATCCAGCACTCAGTTCAAAAGCCTGCATCTCTGAGTGGTATTAGTGCCTATAGCAATGGCAGCTTGCACATCAGGAAGGGTACCATCAATGTTGAAAGATATATACAGCAACTGGTCTCCTCATTTTCTAGATGTTTATGGCTTGTTATTAAAAGACGAGGGGATGCTACACAGTGGTAAATATGGCTCTGTCCCAACTTTTTGAGGCATGTTGCTGCCATTAAATCTTAACATGAGCTAGTATTTTTAATAAAATGGTAAAATGTCTCACTTCAACATTTGATATGTTTTCTATATTCATTATTGTTTTATGTGATTTTATAAATAAAATATTGGTTTATGAGATTTGGTAATCATTTTATTGTGTTTTTATTTATATTTTACATAGCATTGGGGTTGTAGAAAAATAAACACTGCTAGAAACTATTATAGAGACTGGAACATGCATGAAGATGATCCTTATTTTACCAGTTATCCAGTTATCAATTCCTTCTTTTTTTATGGAACTCTCCTCTCTCTACTCAGATTGTCAGAGCTGAACTACTGTATAGGCAGTACTGACTACTGACAATCCTCCAAGGTGACTCGGTAGCTGCATGTTTGCATAATGTGGCCTTGTACACCTGTAGCCATGTCAGTCTAGTAATAATGTATCTGAAGCACCTGTACAGCTCAGACATCAACATAAGGCTATATAAGGCTCAGTGAGGTCTGACATATGCTCTCCCTACTGTCTCTGGAGAATAAGGAGAATATATTTGAATGGGCCAGGCCTGTGTTGTGTGGTAGAAAGGCTTCTCATATTCCATCTTTGACTCACACAATGACACACAACTTTTTTGTCTGTGGGGAATTCACTGCATATTACAGACAAAGCTGTAGGTCTATGGTTCTCATTCAAATCTGGATCACATAAAGACTTTTGAATGATATTCATATATTATTTTCCCATACAACTTCATTTTGATATGATAAAAGCTAAGGACATTGTTTACACTTTTCTTGCTTTTATTATTGAATTCATTTATTTTACTTGTTTGTGCATATTGGGTATTTTGCGATAGCAGCTGGTAGATACTAAGACCTGAATACATAACTGACTGTATAATCACTTTCTCTACTTTTAGAAGGTGGTGCAACAAGGTTTTATGAGAACTGATTTCAGTCAGCTGAGCTCAGAGGACTTCATGGTCTGCTTCTATGTGTCTGTTCGAGTCACCCCTCTGTGTTCTGTGGGGATTTCATTACTAGTTTCCCTGGGTTTATTCAAGAACCCTCAAAGGCTTGACTGAACTCATTGTGCATATTTTTTTTTATGACGCTACTCTTTATTCCCTTTCATTCCATTATTTTCTTAACTCTGCCTCTCCCTTCAACTCTTCCAAAGTTCTTCCTCCCCCACTAATCACCTCCTCTAACATTTTCCCCCCTGTCATGGCTGATCTTCTCTCACTTGCTCTGTATCTCTCTACATCCCCTCAGGTGACATCGAGTCGTGCAGCCCAGCACCAACAATCACAAACTGGGTCAGGGTCAGGTAAGCCCTCACATCTCCATCTCTTCTTCTTATTTGTCTTTCTTCTTGAAGATACATTTTCTTTTATATTAATCTGTCATGGCATGAAACCCTGTTGATATGCAGAAATGGCATTTGGAAATGCTGACCCATAACCATGAGTACTGACTGGAAAAACAAAAAGAAAAATTCTACTTGGAGAATGCTTTCAGAGCCTGCAGTATACAGTATACATACACTACATGGATGAAGGTATTGGGCCACCTACACATTACACCTGCTGGAGCTTTTATGACATCTCATTCTAAATCCATAGGCATTAATATGGAGTTGGTTCCCCTTTGCAATGATGAATGGGGTTGAGGTCAGGGCTCTGTGCTGGCCAGTCAAGTTCTTTCACACCATGCAACTCATGCAGCCATGCCTTTATGAACTTTACTTTGTGTACTGGGCCACAGTCATGCCAGAACAAAAAAAGACCTTCCTCAAACTGACAAAGCGCTAACATTTCCCTTCACTGGAAATAAGGCTCTCAGACCAAACCTGTTCCAGGACAGGTAATGTTCTCCTGGATGTTGCCAAGCCCAGAGTCATCCATCAGGCTACCAGATAGAGAAGCATGATTCATCACTCCCCAGAACACATTTTTACTGCTCCTGAGTTGAATGGCATGCTTTACACCACTGCACCCACTGTCTAGCATTCAGCTCCTCTGCCACAGAAACTCATACGACAATGCTCTCAGCACACAGTTTTTGCGCAGATGCCAGTGGAGATTTGGACCTCTTCAGTTATTGAGTCAGTAGAATGTTGGTGACATTTATGCACTATGCACCTCAGTACTTGGAGAACCAACGCTATAGCTTTATGTGCTTTGCCACTTAATGAGTTGCAGTAGCTCCTAAATACTTCCACTGTGCAATAATACATTTGACCGTGGAATATCCAAGAGGGAAAGAATTTCACAAACTGATTTTTTGCAATGGTGGCATCCTACTACAGTCTTAGAGTTGGATTCAGTGAGCTCTTTAGAACAACCCATTCTTTCACAAATGTTTGTAAAGTCACACTGCATGGCTAGGTGCATGAGCTACACACCTTTAAGCAATGGGACTGACTGAAACTCTGAATTCAGTTAAGAGGTGTTGCCCAGTACTTTTGCCCATATGGTTTAACTTTATATGTACACTACCAGTCAAAAGTTTGGACACACCTTCTCATTTCTCATTGACTTTTGTACAACACAGCTGATGGTCCCAACCCCATTAACACAAGAAATTCCACAAATGAACCCTGACAAGGCACACCTGTGAAGTGAAAACCATTTCAGGTGACTACCTCATGAAGCTTATCGAGAGAATGCCAAGAATGTGCAAAGCAGTAATCAAAGCAAAGGGTGGCTATTTTGAAGAATCTAAAACATAAAACATGTTTTGAGTTATTTCACTTTTTTCTTCACTATATAATTCCATACGTGTTCATTCACAGTTTTGATGGCTTCAGTGAGAATCTACAATGTAAATAGTCATGAAAATAAAGTAAAACCATTAAATGAGAAGGTGTGTCCAAACTTTTGACTGGTAGTGTATATGTACATGTTATATACATGTATAGACCTGCATTTTGTCCGTGTGCGTGTGCTTTGCTTCAGTTGTTTGTATAAAACTTTGTTTTTATTCTCTGATCATCTGCTGACAGTGACAGATAATCACATCCAATGCTGGATAATGTATATGCTATATATTGTATGCAAAAGGCTCCTTTTAAGTACATTATCAGTGATGCACTGTTAAGTACATTTAACTTATACCCACATTTTGACTAACTTACCAGTGGTATGATCTTATATACAGTATGACCAAGTTTTCAGCCCCTGGGAAATCTCCAGCTTACGGAACTGGTTTAAATTTACTTCAAGTCATTATCATCAGCCTCATCACATTTTTCTGTCATTCTTCAGCTTTTTCATGTTAATTGAAATGGTTCCCCTCCCTTATTCTCAAGGTATTTATTACTCCAGCTCCACTTTACCTGCCCAGCGTGTCAGCTCCCCTTTGTCAGGAGGAGGAGGAGGCAGCTCAGGGTCCGGTTCTCCCAGTAAACTTCAACGTTTGGGATCAGCCTCTGATACACCAGGGTACTCTACCGCTCAACGACTGCCTTCCTCTTCTTCCTCCTCCTCTCCCAGCAAACAGTCTCCTGCTAATCGACTGGCCAAATCATACAGGTAGAAAGTCTTAGCCATCATGACTCCGGTATATCACAATAATGAGCAGGCTTTAAAGATTTCTCAAGAAAAACGTAAATACATGACGATGGCTTGCAATAGAATTTAAAAGAACATAAGAGAATATAAAAGTACAATTGCCTAATACTAGCAAATTCATAGTCAGCTGCTCTATAGCAGCATTCGGTGAAACATAAGCGCACATATCCTGTACATCACACATTACGCATAACATATTACTCTTTTTAAACGCAAAGTGGAATGAGTCATTTCAAGTTGTTGTTTTGTTTCCCTTTTAAACAAATGATGTCAGTTCATCCATTTGTCTTTCAGCACCACAGTTGCTGTGACAACAGCAGGAGGGGGTGGTTCCCCCCTGAGGGTGGCATCTCCACCCAATTCTACAGCAGCAGGGGGAGGGGCCAGCTCTACATCATCCCCTCTTCACCAGGTACAGTAGGATAAGTCTTACGGTGTGGACACTGGTTGAAAAGAAATGTGTTATGTGATAATAGAGTATAGCATATGAAGCTACTGTATTTAGGCTTACATTTAAAATCTATTAAAACACCACTGGTTGTAAAATATTTTAATAAATGCAAATGCAACAGTGGGTAGTGGAATAAAAATGGTATATAACACAATCATATCTTATGCATGTGAATACATATTATGATTGTTAAAAAGTGTCATATTCAACTGGTATGTACACAAGGTTGAAAATATTCTGACTTTTTCATCACCTCGCTTTCAACAGATCTAATTTCAGACTGCTTGGAGGACTTTATTTATTGTACGCATTTAGTAGACAATTTTTATAGATACATTTCACATTAATATAAGTGATTTTACAGCTGTGATTATGTTGCGTATAACAAAGATTCATATCTTTTGAACATATGTGTAATTGTACCATTTGTTTTAAGTATAGCATTGTAACATTGTACGATCAGAAAAGCCATTAAACCCATGTTAACGGTGTAAAGAGGCGATAGCTTTGAGCTGTTTGGTCATGAAAAATAATGGTATAGCTCAGCCTCAGAGTAATTATAAAAGTTATATCTTTAGATTTTTCAATCTAAAATTTGTAGTTTTAGTTTTTCCAGATAAACTATCTCCTTTTGTCACAGGATATAGCATAATTTTGCACCTTATCTAAAACTTTCTTTCAAGGGTAAATATGTATTGGCTATATATATCATACTGTACCAGTATCATATTGTACTATTGTTTATGAGTGGGTGTTTTCATTGTAAAGTACATTCTTAACTCCAAATTGTTTGTTTCCATTTTTAAGCCCAGTTCCAAAAGTTTTTATTTGAATATAACTAATTTGGCAAAAGAAACTGAAAAAGATGTTGGCACAAACATTTTTTATCACATTGAAACATCAGCCATGTCACCAGTTACATGTTTAGTTGCTACACAGAGTAATGAAGCATCAGTGTATGAACTTCACCCAAAAATAAGCAACTCTTGTCTTTGCAGATGAGTTCAGGCATAGGGAGCTATGCCACTCTGTCTCCTAAACGGCTGGCAGCTCACCATGCTTCTGATCAGTACAAGATCTCCCATGAACTCTACGCTACCGCTACACTGCAGAGACCTGGAAGTCTAGCTGGTGAGTGTTCACATGCAGTGTCACATGTAGTTTTCTCTGTGTGCACAAAAACATAAATGTTCCAAAAATGTGTAACCTGTCTTAAACTATGATTAATAGGGCCATAAGAAGATCTTTTGGACATGCAGTCATGTGAAAAAGAGAGTACATTCTCTTTCAGTTCTATAGTTTTATGTACCAGGAAGCAATGAAAAAATAATATGGTCCCTAGCAGGTTCTAAAATGGTTTAAATCTAACCTCAGATGAACAACATATGATGCAATACACCCTCTCATCATTAATTTACTAAAAACTAAGCCTAAATGCAGAAGCAGTGTATGAAAAACAGTACACCCCATGATTCAGTCCCTTCTAGAACCATCTTTAGCAACAATGACTTGGAATACTATGGTCATTTTTTGTATGACTTCATTAGTCTCTCACATTGTTCTGGAGGAATTATGGTCCACCCTTCTTTACAACATTGCTTCAGTTCTCTTAAGGTTGCAGCATCCCCATCAGGTTGTGGTCCGGACTTTTGAATGGGCCATTACAATGCTTTCATTTTCTTTTTGACCCATTTTAGTATAGATTTGCAGGTATGCTTGGGATCATTATTCTGTTTCAGCCAAACCTTAACTGTTAGACAGGTGGCCTCACATTTTCATCTAGAATTCTTTGGTATACAAAGGAGTTCATGGTCAGCTCAGTGACTGCAAGGTTGCCCAGGTCCCGTTAATGCAAAACAAGCCCAAGCAGATGTTTGGTTTTCACCAGATGTGATGCTGTGCATTATGGCAAACCATATCAACTTTGATTTCATATGTCCAAAGCACATTGTTCCAAAAGTCTTGTGGTTTGTTCAGATGCAGTTTTGCAAACCTTTCCAGCATACCATGCTGTCATATTCTTTTTAGAGAGAATGTACTCTGGCAACCCTTCCAGACAGCCATTTTTGTTCAGTCATTTTTTAAATTTTATTGGCATGAACTTTATTGTTGAACATGCTAACTGACGCCTATAGACTCTGAAATGTAGCTGTCAGGTTTTTTGTAATTTCTCTGAGCATTACACAGTCTAACTTCGGGGTGAATTTGCTGGAACATCCACTCCGGGAAAGATTGGCAACTGTCTTGAATGTGTTCCACTTGTGAATAATTTTTCTCATTGGGGAGTGATGGTTTTCAAATTGTTTGGAAATAGTCGTATAATTCTTCCTAGTTTGATGGGCAGTGACAATTGCTTCTCTAAGACCTTGGCTGATATCTTTTCTCCTTAGCTTGGTGTCAACACACACCTGATGCCCAGAGTAGCAAATTGCCAAAACTTCTGCTTTTATAGAGGCGGTTGCACTTGCTGATGATCAATTAATTAACTGTATTTGATTAGCAGCACCTGACTGCTACTTAACCTCTTAAAGCAGTAGGGGCTACCTAGTATTCACACACTGCATTTACATTTAGGCCTTATTTTTGTAAAATAATGACAGTGTAATATGTGTCGTTCATCTGAGGTTGTATTTGCCTACTTTTATGGACTGCTAAGGATTAATTTTTTCCTTATGCTTTTATACGTAAAATCTTAGAACTAAAAGAAGTCGCACTTTCTTTTGACTGTATCTTTGATTGTCTGTTTGTGTTGCTAATGAGGCATCTCGTAGCAATGGAGCATTTGTAGTCTAATTGTTACTTTTCATTTCATCACAGTGCTGTTCTACAAAATGTCAATTGCAATGTAAGTCCACTGAATCAGCCAGGCTTTGAAAGAGCATATCACCATGGTGTGGTTGATATCTCAGGGTATACTTCAAAGGAGGTATCAGTGTCTCTGAGGCTGCCCTTTATAAAGTTTAAACTTCAAAATTAATGTAATAGGTTTTCAGCAGTTAGATTTCAGAATTCTAAGCTGTTGAACTACCAGACAGGAACCTGCTTTGAGAATAATTTAAAATGATTCAAATTTATAATTATGTCTTCAAATAAGATATATTTGGTATGTCCAGGAGCTGAATGTACCAGAATGACACAGGTCTTAGTACATCCAGCTCTTGATGAAGATGATTCCAATTAATAAGTCTGCCTTAAAAGAAGCTCTATTTGATCTATTTGGTATTTCCTGGAGCTGGGTGTACTAAAACCAGTGTCTAAATATTTATGGACCTAACTGTATTATAGAATGACACAACTCATAGTACAAACTGTACTCAGATTAACAGGGAATTGTTTTTGCTCCTGCAGTTACACTGAGTAGTTAATGGCTTTCTCTCATGACTTTTCTAAATTGAGTTGGCTAAATGTCAAACCCAAAATGAAAATGGCCCCAGGACAGCTGCTTAGGATCGTATAAAATTTTATTTGTGCCCTCAGTGGTTATAACAGTTTTGAAAGTGTTTGAAAATTGTTATCTTCTTCTTGATCTACATCTTTTCCACCTTCATGACGTTAGGTAGGAACATTTTTTGAGCTACTTCTAACTGCGAGTAAAGCATGGAAAAGATCTATATGTTATGTAATTTTTTTTTTGGATGTCAGTGAAGTGATCAAGGTGGTGCCTCTGTTTCTGCATCCTTTGCCTCAGATATTTTTTAAGTATTTTAATGTGTATTTTAATGTTTTCATCACAAAGAAATTAAATATAAAATAGACTGATATTGACTGAACCAGACTAAACAAAGTTTAATTCATTAGTTCTTTAAACCTAGCACTGTATTGATAGGAACATAACCTTCATAGTTTACCCCAAGGGCACAACTATGATTCTGATATATTGCCTGGGGTTTTCACGTCTTCTGAAGACTTTAAATGAAGTAGAAAAGGAAAAGACTGAACAGTAAAGTGTTCTGGGACCAGAATTTGTATCATGTGCTTGGACTATTAGATTGTGGTTGAATGTATCAGGACAATTTAATGATAATTCTGGACATACATTATATTTTGTTTTACCTGTAATGTCTGGTAATCACCCTATTTCCAGACTTAAGAATTGTCTGTAGTTAGTGTTATTCAGAGGATGGCTTATCACAGTGGATGATGCCCTTCTGGGAATAGCACAGTAGAGTTCATCTGAGTAGCATGTTTGGAGAGGTACTTAACGGCTCTACAGTCCCTACTCTACATCAGAGTTAAGCTGTATAAAACAGAAATTGCCTCTAAAAAGAAATTTTCTGTCTGTGCTTTTTGTATGGAGGGCCCGTATGATAGTTCACTGTGTATAAATAGTGACATGGTAGCATGGTAGGATATATATGCAGCTAAAGCGGGAAAAAAGAAAAATCTTTCCCTAAATGCAGGTAATCAGTGAATGCAATTTATCAGTGAATGAAGTCAATATATAGTGTGATGTTTAGAGAGTATGCTTGGCAGGCATTGAAACTGAGTGCAGGGTAACATTGGAGCCTTAAATGCACAGCAGTGATCTTTTGGAGATTAAATATATAGTTGTGTTCCATTTTTAATTTAGCCTGCTCAGAAAAAGTGTTGTAAAATTCATCTTTAATATTGAATCTAAAGTTAACAGTGAAACCAACATTCTTGGTAAATTTAAGTGTAAATGGTTAAAAATATAAACAAATTTTTACTCATTTACTGAGCATAGTTGCAGGTGAAATTTCGTTTGCTTTAACTAAACAAGCAGGATTGTAAGTCTTCAAGGGACCAGAGTTGGTTTTGACATGTTATCCTTTTTTAAATATTTTACTGAATAAAACATCATGTGAGGGGATCTTACTCTCTCTCACTCACTGCAACATTCTGTCTTCTGGTCTTAAAGTTCCCCTTTCCATTTAAAGAAAGAGGTCAGTACTTCCATGAGTGGGCCCCTGTGAGCCAAAAAGTAAATGTATAATGAAATAAAACCAACTCACTAAGACTTCAAAGATGAAAGGCACTAGAAGAAAAGAATGAGCTCGAATGAGTCATACTGTTAATGGGTGTGTCCATGACTCTAATTGGCACTCTTTCATGCATATTTTTATATTGTTATATTCCTTAAGACCATCTTCCTCTAAATTCACTTCCTTTTACCTGAGATTGGTAGTTGTTGTAATGTCTCAGCTTTCTGTCCCTCCATTCCTCAGATTTTTCCAATGCCTGTTATCCTTTTTATTCTTGCTACCTTATACTGACTTCCTCTTGCTGTCTGTGTTCTCTATATCTGGCTACAGCTGGCTAGCAGAGTATGAAGGGATGCAGTCAACCTTTCAATGACTTGGGAGGTTAACAGGACAGTTAGTTAACCACGCTGTTGAAAGGAGGACAGAGTTGGGGCAAAACTGGCAAAACAGTGGTTTATCATTTGCCATAATATAGTAGAAAAACGTGAAGGCAGGTTATTGTTCATATTTCAGAATGCTGCATATATTTGATCCTACTCAGTTGGCAAAGGGCCTAATAGGCACTGATTTCTGATATAACCTGACAGATTGAGGGATGTAACTGTGTTAACTTGATGGTAGATAGGGAGGTTGGAATCTTGACGCACCCTTCCTTCATCCCATGGAACTTTCCAGTCACGCGACTCCCAGTCCACTGGAAACTATTATAATACGATATGACATTAGCTCCACTGGACCATCTCTCTTTATCTCAGTCACTCCTAGCTTTCTAAGTCTATGTATGTTTGAGTATTTATGTCTTTTCATTTGATATTCTATGTCAGTCGAACCCTCCTGACGTGTCTTCATATGTTCCCATTCTCCTCCTTTTCTATCCTTGCCTAATTTTAATTTTGGTTTGCCTTGTTTTCAGAAGAAGGCCCTTGCCTTACATTTGTTCTGCTGTGTAATGAACAAATGCCTGCTGTCAGTGTCTTCCTTGCCCTGTTTCTTTGGGACTTCTGCCAAACACAGAGCAAAGGGAGGGGACACTGCATGTCATTATTTTATAGCTGACGAAAAGCAATGTGTTCCATGGAGATTAAAAAAAAATGAAATACAGAGGCATCAGTCCTTTTTTTCTGCCTCTCTCAATCTGTATATTTCTTCTTATCTCATTTGTTGCTGCATATGTCTCTATTTTTTCTGTTATTTTTTTCTGTACTTCTGATTTGGTGCAACTATAACTCACCACTTTCCCTACCAATCATGCATACACAGACAGACAAACACACACCACGTTACTGTTAGTTGCATTGAAGGAATCTCTTTACTGCATCCTAATTTCTCCACACCACCATTTTACAATGGCAAAGTGAATCAATAATTGACAGGTTTAAAAACAGGAAATTCATATACAGTAGATTGTCAAGGTTCCATATTCAATTCAGTTCTATTCATTTTTTTTCATATAGCGCCAATTTACAACAAAAGTCTCAAGGCCCTTTACACTGTTAGGTGAAGATTCTACAGTCTTAGAAAGAAAACCCCAACAATCAGACGATTCCCTATGAGCAAGCACCCAGCGACTGTGGGCAGGAAGAACTCCCTTTTAGCAGGAAGAGACCTCTGGCACAATCAGGCTCAGGGAGCAGCAGTCATCTGCCTCGACTGGTTGGGGGTGAGGGGAATCGAGAATTGTGAAAGGAGAGTAATGAGAGACACAGACTATGGGAGAGAAGACAACATTTAATGACATGCAGCAATGGCAAATAAATGCATGGGAAGTGAAATACACATGAGACTAATGACAAACTGGCAACATGTGGGAAGGGAGCACAGGTGACAACAATTGAAGGCAGGAAGTAAAATGAGCCTAATACATGAGACAAGACTGGTTACCAAATAAAATAGGAAACAAGAACTCTCACTGAGAACATAGACACAAGACCAAACTTGTCAAAAGACAAGAACACAGCAGGATACATCTAAAGGACTAAATAACTAAACATAGGCAAGAATAAACTAGAGCTTTAACATAAACAAAGGATGTGATAACAGAACATAAAAACTAGGAATCTCAAAACAATCAAAGAAACCAAACTTCAAAAACCCAGGACCATGACATAGATCTGTTATTGCTGAGTAAGCTCTGTTTATCTCTAGATTTATACAGATAGTCTTTAAACATCTTCATTCTCCTCTCATATATATATATATGTATATATATATAAAATCAATCAGTTGGAACATGAAATACAGCAAATGAACAGGGCATGATGACATTTTCAAAGTTAGAAATAATGATTTTTATGGAAATGATGAATGTGTCCTTTAAATTTTGCCTTCATCAGAAAAACCACAGTTTGCAGCAATCATAACCTGGCAGACCTTAGGCATTCTAGCTGTCATTTTTTCAGGGTAATCTGATGAGATTTCACCCCATGCTTCCTGGAGCATCTCCCACAAGATGGATTGGCTTGATGGAGCCTACCTCCGTACCATACGGTCAAGCTGCTCCCATAACAGCTCAATAGAGTTTGCATCCAGAGACTGTGTTGGCCACTCCATCACAGTCAGAATTCTGACTGACTGCTTATTCTTTAAATATTGCTGACACATTTTGGAGCTGTGTTTTGGGTTATTATTTTGTTGTAGGATGAAATTGGCCCCAAACAAGTGTCCACAGGGTATGGCATGGTGTAACAAAATCTTGTGATAGCTTTTCTTCCTGAAGGTCCCTTCCACTTTGTACAAATCTCCTATTTTACCATCTCCAAAACACCCCCAGACCATCACACTGCCTCCACCATGCTTGACTAATGATATTGAGCACTGTTCTTGCATCTTTTCATTTGTTCTGCATCTCACAATGTTCTTCTGTTGGATCCTAAGATCTCAAACTTAGACTCATCTCTCCACAACACCTTCTTCCAGTGTTCAGTGTGCTCTTTTTGCCCATCTCAGTTTTTTGTTTTATTAGTCAGTCTGAGATATGGCTTTTTCTTGGCCATTGTGCCATGAAGTTCAGCATCCCAAAGTCACTTTTTCACTGTTGATGCTGACACTGGTGTGTGACGGGTATTATCTAGTGCGGCTGCCACTTGATGTCTTATGAGACATCTTTGTCTTAAACTACACACTCTCAGATAATTGTTTTCTCTCTCACCATGGAGGGTTGCGTCAGGAAGGGAGTCCAATGTAAACAAACATCTCCTGATGCTTCAGATACTAAACTAAACTAAAGAATGCCATGTTCCCTTTTTTGCTCCCTTATGAGTACAACGTTTTTCAGATTCACAATTGCAAAAAAGGGTTTCTAATGATCAATTGCCCCTATAAAGTGATTAATTTGGATTAGCAGCCATACCAGGAGATTGATGCTGAGGAATGACATTTGCTAATAATAGGCCTCTATGTAAAAATGTAGATAATTCTTTAAAAATTATCTGATTAACTATAATTGTTTGTGAAATTGATAAAATTCTTTGTGAAATGGATACAATTCTTTGTGAATTGCATGAAAAGGTGTTTTTCTTTGGAAAACTGTGACATTTACAAGTGATCCCAAAATTTTGAGTGGTAGAGTATGTCTTTCATTTTTCATTTCACATGTTAAGTATTTCTCCTCTCCATCTTTACAAACTATAATTTAAATTAATTGTTTTTTTGGTTTGTTTTTTGGGGGGTGGGACTTTATGCAGTGTTTTTTTACACAAAATTGTCCAAATTGATGAAGTGAAATGAAAAAAATGTGTATTTTAAAAATATATAATAAACAAAAAAATGCAAAGTGGTTTGTGTATATATATTCACCCTGTTTGCTATGAAGCCTCTGTATAAGATCTTGGGCTACCAGTTACCTTCAGAAGTCACATAATTAGTTAAATAAGGTACACCTGTGTGCAGTCTAGGTGTCATATGATCTAAGTATATATACAGCTGTTCTGAAAGGCCCCAGAGTCTACAACACCACTAATCAAGAGGCAACACCAAGCAAGCAACCCCATAAAGACCAAGGAGCTCTCCAAACAGGCCAGGGACAAAGTTCTGGAGAAGTATAAATCAGAGTTGGATTATTAAAAAATGTCTGAAAATTTGAAAATCCCGCACAGCACAATTAAATCCATCATCACATAACAGAAAGAATATGACACCACAACAAACCTGCTGTCCGCCAAAACCCAAAGACTAGGCAAAGAGGACATTAATCAGAGAGGCCGCAAAGAGACCAAAGGTAACCCTGAAGGACCTGGAAAAATTCACAGGAGAGACTGATGTTTCTGTCCACAAGACTCTTGCAAGCCATATACTCCACAGAGGTGGGTTTTATGGAAGAGTGGCCAGAAAAAAGCCATTGCTTCCAGAAAAAAAAAAAACAGGAAAGCATGTGTTCACCAAAATCCATGTGGGAGACTCCCCAAACATAAGGCAGAAGATCCTCTGGTCAGATGGCACTAAAATTGAACTTTTCGACCATCAGAGAAAACACTATGTCCAGAGCTAATCTAGCACCTCTCATTACCCCAAGAGCGCCATCCCCACCGTGACGCATGGTGGTGGTAGCATAATGCTGTGGAATGCTTTTCATTGACATGGACTGGGAAACTGGTCAGAACTGAACAAAGGATGGATGGTGCTAAATACAGGGATATGGAGAAATTCTTGAGGAAAACCTGTTTCAGTCTAACAGAGATTTGGGACTGGGATGGAGGATCACCTTCCAGCAAGACAATGACCCTAAGCATACTGTTAAAGCAACACTCGAGTGGTTTAAGGGGAAACGTATTAATGTTTTGGAATGGCCTAGTCAAAGCCCAGGCCTAACTCCAACTAAGAATCTGTGGCATAAATTAAAGATTGTACACCAGCAGAAACCATCCAGCTGGAAGGAGCTGGAGCAGTTTTGCTTTGAAGGATGGGAAAAGATCCTAGTGGTTAGAGATATATCTTAAGAGACTTGCTGCTCTAATTGCTGTGCTCTAATTGCTAATTGCTTGTGTAAAATTTTCTTATAACCCCCCCCCAAAAAAAAAAAATCCATTTAAATTACAGGTTGTAACATAAAAAAAAACAAAACTGCCAAGTGGGGTGCATACTTTTGCAAACAACTGTATCTTCCCCTTTTCTCCTTAAAAACTTAATTTTGCCCCTCCTTTACATTGTCATTGTGCTTTTAACCTCTTTCCCCATATCATCCTTACTTTTTTACCTTTGCTGTTTTTACTCCAGGCTCTCGAGGCTCCTACAGCAGTCAGCACAGTCAAGAGCCCCTTCGGCCCCTGGGGTCCCCAGAGCACCACATAGATCCGATCTATGAAGAACGTGTCTATCACAATAAGGGTCCCATGAGGAGCCTTAGCCAGAGCCAGGGCCCGGACACAGGCCCATACCGCAATAACACAGGTAAAGCAGTCGCTGCATTTGTATCATCAGTTACAGCTGTGCAGTGTCATGTCTTTTATTTCATGTCAATTATTTTGCATTCTACAATGTTGAGGGAAATTAATGAATTTCAGAGAAATGTGATCTAATTTTTTGAAACCACTAACTTGTTGATCAACAATATACCCTTTATGTCAGTATAATAAAACAACAAAACTGTGGAGGTTAAACAAAATAAAATTGCTTCTATTCAACATTTTACAGTTTAAGCTCTGAGCTCTGAAAATCTCTGGATACCCGAGTGCAAGGTAAGTAAAGTCAGGCAGTAAAAAATTAATCTGCGTAAAGTGAATGAAAGTATGTTACAGAAAAGAAGGCAAAAGCTTTCTACATACAGCATAGCACAACAGCACAAAAACTATATTTACAAAGACAAAAAGATGCAGTGAGGGATTGAATGAATGTAGAATATAGAAAAGTTTGGCAGTAAAAGAGTGATTTAATTTAAAAAGGTCAAATTTCATTTATTCTGTGTTTATTACGCATAAAGTGAAATATTTCAAGCCTTTTTTATCTTTTAATTTTATAGGTCATGGAATTGGTCTTGTGTGAGAATAGAAAAAGTGAACTTGTCAGTTTTTTTTGTCACCAAGCAAACATTTAACTTTTGTTAAATGCTGCTGCCTTATCCACTGTTCGAAATACACTCTATGCATCACCACTCATCACTTCCAGTTTTTTGTTTTTTTTAAAAATGTGAATGGTGTGCTGTGTAGTTTCTCCAGTACATTTCTATGAACTCCAGAGCAAAATGGAGATAATGCATAATGGAGAATAGAGAATTAGTGGCACAGAAAAAGCCATCACCAAGCTTTTTGTTATTTAGAAGCACAAAAATCTGTGTGCATCATTTTTTATATTGGCAATGAAGCACAGTTGGATACATTTGCTATCAAAGTCACACAGTCATTCTCACTCTTTCCCTCCGTAGCTCCATTGTTGCCAGCAGTGTATTTTTAATAGGGCCTCATTGAGCTTATCTCATTGTGGGTTTAGGTACGCCATGTTAATCCCATTACGGTATCATACACACATGAAAACACCCAAGTCTGTCAAGCCACATTCACAGCTCCTTCAATATCTTTAACCAGCATATCCTTAATAGCCATCATTAGCATTTGGGTCAGAATTATGGCAGCAAATTTGCCACCCTAGACTAGTGTTTGCATTGATCAGTTTCACTCACTTAAAAGGAGTGAACATTTTCCATAAGCACCAAGCATAGCTTTTGAAGTACATTTCAGAGTTGGGTCATTGGGTTTGCTCATATTCTTGTGGGATATTGCTTTGATTACAATCAGTGAAATTCAGAACACTTCACACTGTGATATCATTGTCTTTGCAAGGAAAAATTATTTAAATAAGTATGCTTCAGAAGTGTACAGAGGAGATCCAGTGTTATCAGTAATTTACTGAGCTTTGTATTTGTAGTTTCAATAGATGGCTATGAGAAAACTCAGAAAGGAAATTTGCACAGCAGCTACAAAAATCAATAGACTGGATTAGACCGTGTGCATTTAATTGCAATGCTTGAGGTTTACAATGCACTTCTCCATTGATACAGTGTTTTAATAGATTGTTTGATGTTGCTGGAGCTAAATTTTTTATCAGAGTATACAAGTGTGAGCATGTTTTTTTGCATGAATTTATCGCTGCTGCGCTTGTCCCGTGTAACTACACAACACACCGAACTCTCAGGGCTATTGAATTGAAGCTTGGCCTTTACACAGCACATTTTGAAATTTGTGTGAATAGCATGTGCAGTGAAAGGAGGTTGTCTAATAAGGATTCATAACACAGAGAGTGATGGCACATAATGAACTGATAAGGGCTATGCTGACATAGTGAGCGGTAAGTCATTAATTATGTCATAGTGCCTTTTCTTGGCAATGGCAAGCTCACATTATTGGTTCATTAAGCTGGCATGGATCAATGTAATTAATGCTATAAGTCATCCCTTTGCAGAAAAGAAAAAAGAGACAGTTGTGCGGGTATTAGACTTCAAAAATTGCAAAGTTGTAGTCAGAGGTCTACAGTATATGGTGCACAGTGTCAGTCTAATTTAGGGCCAATTTAAACAAGGCAGTCAAATGAAGCCCACAATATTCACTGAGAGCAGGGGGGCTTCTCATTATTTAACTGGGCACTTAACTATGAAGAGGAGCAGCGTGATACAACAAAGGCCATCTAATTGACTCTAATTTTATATGCACTGTTTTTATAGCTGCTGTTTTCTGGCCCAGTTTCAGCACAAAGTGAAATGTGAAAAGACATAGGGACAAGAAGAAAACAGGGCATGAAGAAGAAGCAAGCAAAGTGGACATGCTGGACTCAGGCCTATACTCCAAATTAAATCAAATGATTTAGGAAAAGCAAAATATTAAGTTTACAACAAAATTACTGTGGCAAGCTTTTGCCAGAATGAGGTACTGTATATTACTTTGTTAGTCTGAGGGTTTATTTTATGCCCAACTCTCCAGTAAATCAACAGACCTATAGGAAGGTTTTTTCTCCCAACCCAGCGGACAGCTATTTGACAACATACTTCGACAATTTAGTCTGGTTGAGTTTAAAATGCTGGCAATTGGTAAACCAGTCTGCTCAGCTTCCACTGTTCCCAACTCTTCTAACTCAGTTAATTTCTGTTATACAATTGTTACGGTAGCTTGTTAATTTTCAACGTGTTAAATTAACAGCTGAGGGAAATCTAAAAAAGTTTCTACTATATATGTCACTAACTCTTCAAACATTTCTCACATCCACCCACTCTTCTTCAGTGATTCTGTTTGCTACTGTCTCAGCCTCTTCATTATCTTTTCTATCTACACAGTGCAAAACTATGTATAGCATCCTACTTTTGTGCAAGTATGAGGGTGTATCTATGTGTTTTTGCACGCATGTGTGCAGGCAGTGATGTGTAGTGTTTCATTCTTGGATTAAACCAGGCCAGCACCCTAGAGGGCTGCAGGTTAATGTGGCCTATTTTAAACGATTATTCCTGCATGGCCACATCGTCTCCAGTGCACACATGCATACACCTACATGCTGGTATATTTTCCTACAGGAGATTGTGTGTTTTTAAAATCAGCCTACGCTTCACTTGTCACTATGCTTCCCTGTCTTAATTTACAATCTCTCTCTCTCTCGCTCTCTCTTTTTATATCAGTGTCATTTTCTCCATTCTCTTAATGATGTTGTGATCTCTCCTACTGCCTCTAATTATTTCCTTTTTTCTCTTTATATATACATCTACCGTTCACTTTATTTTATTTCGTTCTTTTGTCTCATCTATCATAATCTCTACTAATTAAGAGGACAGTGTAAATCTTTAGCTCATAGTTTTATGCCCTTATTCTCTTCTTCTTGCCTTTTCTCAGACCTCCCCTCCTTATTTTCTACTATTCTCCCCCTACTGCCTTTGTTCTTACATTTTCACTTTTGTGCTTTCTCTCCTTATGTCATGAAAGCTATCTTGGTTTGTATTAATGACTCTGACCACTGGGAATAAGAGTGGCTCTCAATGACTATGGCTCTTTTTCTCTTTAATAGCTTAACATTAGACCTGCATTTAGCTCGGTTGGTGACACTGAGAATGGGTAGATTCAGTGCAACTGCTATTTGGTGGGTGCTGCCTGTTGTAAGGTGGATCTATTGCAGTTGATAAGGGATGCTTTATATTTTAGCATCACTATCTAATATATATCTTTAAAGGAGACAGATAAGAATTCAGAAAATCAGTAATCTCTAAGCCACAGTAAAAACAAAGTTATATTTTCTCAACCACGAACACATTTAAATAACCAAATAATGTCAATTTCTATGAATAAAAGTGAATTTTCCTTTTTTAGCACTTTAAAATAATTTTACAAGAAAGTTCAATTACTACTGAAAATTTAGTCTGCCCCACCCTGTTTCTTGATTGTTTATAGTTTATTTATAATTTATACTTGTTCATGTGTCAACATACAGTGAAGACAAAAGGTTCTTCTGCTTCCTCACTATGTTTTGCGAATTAGTATTGGATATTCTAAACTCAATCTAGGTCAACCTTTAGTTATACACCGATCAGGTATAACATTAGGACCACTGGCAGGTGAAGTGAATAATGCTGAATATCTCTTTATCATTGCACCTGGGTGGGATATATTAGTCAACAAGTGAAGAGTTTTTGCTCAAAGTGGATGTGTTAGAAGCAGGAAAAATGGGCAAATGTAAGGAATTGTTTGAGTTTGGCTAGACGACTAGATCAGAGCATCTCCAAAACTGCAGCTCTTGTGGGGTGTTCCTGGTTTGCAGGGGTGAGTATCTATCAAATGTGGTCCAAGGAAGGAACAGTGGTGAACTATTGATGGGGTCATGGGCGGCCAAAGCTCACTGATTCATGAAGAGCAGCAAAAGGGGAACCAAAACGAGACTAGCCGAGTGGTCATAATGTTATGCCTGATCGGTGTATATGGCAGTTAATTTATGGGAGGCTTTGCAGGGGAGTTATTTACACACAGATATGCATTTTGAACATGCCAAATACAACCACATTATTTATTTCTATTGTATGTCTGGGTAAATTCTTGGCATACTCTTGCTTTAATGGATTGCAGTGTCTTCCAACTTCTAGTTACACATTTTAAGGACATTAGGCTCTAATTTCTTTTAGTTTTGTTTTTGTTGTCTTATCTGCAAAAACTGTGGTGTTTAAAAACATTCAAAAAAATTCCTTGTTAGGTTTTGGAACAGATTTTTTTAAAGTTCTTGGGACAGA
>VUQH01012439.1:7506-17790 GCA_015106775.1 Etroplus canarensis
TATGGACTTTGAACTTTTGTGTTGGCAAAATAAAAGCCTCTTTTGTTCCTAAATCTGTCTGCGGTACCTACATAGTTGGTCCACACCACACTTACTTATGGCAACCCGCGACAGAAGATAGTAATTGTTGTAGTTTTGCAATTCTAAATTTATTCCATTCTTGCTTGATGTAACACTTAAGCTGCTCAACAGTTCCTGGCCCATTCACTGATTCTCCTCTTCATGACATGCCATGCATTTTCAATATGACATCAATCTGGACTGACAGGAGACCCGTCAAGCACACACACTCTGTATCTACAAAGCCATGTTGGTGTAGCTGAATGCTGCAGAATGTAGTCTGGCATTGTCCTGCTGAAATAAGCATGGATGTCCTGGGAAAGGCACTGCCTTGTTGGCTGCATATGTCTCTCTCAAATCCTAATATATGCCCCATAGTCAATGGTATCTTCACATGCATGCAACTCACTGATGCACCGATACAGGCGTTTTCACCTGTTGCTTTTAACAACTTGAATGGTCAATTTCCTCTTAGTCATTTTCATCTTTGACATCTGTTTTTCTGAAAATAAAATGAAATGTGAACTCATTTGACCACAGCACACAGTTCTGCAGTCTTTCAGTCCATCTGAAATGAGCTTGGTACCAGAGAACTTAGTGGTGTTTCTGCATAGAGTTGATGTATGACCCATCCTTGTTTGCAAACACTGAGCTTTTGATGGATACTATTTTTATATCCATTCATGAGACCTCACCAGCTACCAATCGGTGTTCTTAATGTGGAGTCTTACAAACTGGTGTTTGTGCAGTTTTCAGTCTTATTTTAACTCTGTCCCAACTTTGGTTGAGTGTGTTGCAGTCATCAAATTCTTATTGTGTACATTTATAAAATACTAATTATTTATTAAATAATTAACTGTACCTTCAGCTGCGGTTTTACGCCAGATGCCCTTCCTGATGCAAGCCTCCGTGGTGAGAGGGGCTTGTGTCCCCACCTGGAACTGAACCAGGGTAAATGTGTAAACCACTACACTACGGGGACTCTACTAATTATTTATTAAATAATTAATAAATAAATAGGTTGATCAGTAAAAATGAGGAAAATTGTTTCTTTGTACTTTTATCAGTTGAATAAAGGTTCACATGAATTAACATAGCTAGATTTTTGCTTTAATTGCATTTTGGAAAATATCCCAACTCTACTGGAAATGGGGTTTGTAATATATAAACTACATCTGTTCATTTGGATTTGCCAGATAGTTGCTGCCTATTTTAAAAAAGGGACTATGTCTTTTTATGCATTTTGTAATTCCAATTAAAACTGTACACAGTTCTATTTGTTTCCATTTTTTTTGTTAAACAGGAAGAAACCATCGCTCAAATTTTAAAAATGTATTACATGGTTACTTTAAGATGCAACTGGGGAAAGGGTTGAACCAGCTCTTTAAGAATTTGCTATAGCCCCCCTGCGCTGATGAAAAACATGTGGAATTGTTATTAAAAGGAAGTTACCAAAGGCCATAGCTGATTTGATACTATCTCTTCTGTTTTTCTCGTTCCAGGAAAGTTCCCATTATTATTATCCTACTAGTGAATATATGTCATTTCTCAGTTCACACCCCGAGGAAACACATGGGCTTGGTAAGACACAAATGTATTAGAATCAAAATCAGAATACTTTATAAATCCCAGGGGGGGAAGTTACTAACATTACAGGCATCCATTCCGTAAACATAAAAAACATAAATATAAGATATCGCAGTACAGTTAGATGATAAATGTAACAAGTGCTATCTTCAGTGTTTGTACTACAACCTGGCAGCAGGTAAAAGTCCAGTTATTAAGGAGGGGAGCAGTACAGTGATAGCAGCCACAGGAGGAGTGACTATGGTCATATATCAGAGATTGTATAGAGATTGCATGGTTATTACACAGTTATTGCAGCGTTATTTCCATATCTTATTTAATATGTCACCTTGATTTGTTGGAGTATGCTATATAGCAAATGAAAATTTAAATTAAAATAATAATCAAGGCAGTTATCAGTAAACACCTCTTTTCCTGAACATTATGCAATATTAAGGGCCTATACAGTTAGGTCCATAAGTTTTTAGAATGTGGCAGTGTAACGAGACAAAATTACAAAAACTGTGTCATATAGCAAATATTTTTGCCATTAGAAATTAATCATATATACCACATTTGCAATATTTACTGATGATATTTTGATGATGTGTTCCCTGTGCTTTACAAGATGTCATCCATCCCCCCACTGACTCTCATAGCCATATGTATGAAGATGTTGGTATGTACCGGGACATGCAGGCTTTCTCTCTTACTGCCCCTCCAGTCTTGTTTGACCAAAGACTGGTTCAACAAAGGAATGAATGGAAATCACCAACCTTCCCTCAGGTCTGTAAAAGAACACCATGCTATAACAGTTACTTGATTTTAACATTATTTGCTAATGTTAAAAATCACAATTCAGCTAAAAAACACACTCATCTAACATCTAACATAAATCCAACATGTCTCTGCAGGGTACTGATAGAGTGAGGCAGTTCATGACTATTCACCATCCGCAGAATGATTCTGAGCTTCCCTTTGAACTACGAGGAGAATTAGTTTAGTACGACATGTTAAAGTTGAATAAATACTCTGTGGTAGGACATGAGACTCAACAGTATTCAATATGCGGTATTGTATAGCAGATATTCAGCACTGTGTTATGTTATTCGATTTGAATGGTATCTCACAAATCATTTTGAATGAGCCTGGCAAAACTGAACATAAATGTGACATAACACAAAATTTCACTTTTTAACTGTTTTGATTTTTTCACCCTGTGTATTTCTGATCATTTTCCTCAAAAGCTTGGGTTGACATAGTGTTCAGCATGTACAAAAAAGTGAATAGAAAGCTAGGAAGAGTGGTTGAACGTTTGTAGTAAAAACTGAAAGCCCCAAAAATCTCACGCAGTCAGGAATGTTGAAATGATGCCACTGTATAAGCCATTTCTTTGAATAAAGTTCTTTATCTCCCTTTTAGGCTTGCTTTCTTCTCTCTCCGAAATTTTATTCTATTGTCCTCCTTCACTCTTGCCCCTTTCACCTTTAGCCTGCTTCTTGGAGCCAAGTGTTGGTCACTACTCACACTTCCCCCCGCTTTGGCCTGCAGGTAGACATGAATCAGTGAGACATAAAAATGGACTGACATGGCTGTGCACTGGGGCAGAAGCAGCACAGACTGACGGTGCCACCCAAGCAGACATCATCCTTTTGACCCACCCTACATCAACATTTTCCAACATGTATCCAGATGAGAACAGTGCGCCATCCCTCCCCTGTCTGCTACAAAGAGTTTCAGATCTCACATTTAGTCTGTGGGAATCCCTACAATGGGATTGTATTGAGTGGTATGTCTTCAGGAGGTAAAGCCATATCCAGGGCCAGACTCTAATCCTGTTTTCTCCAGGATTGAAGTTCAGCACCCAACATCACTGAGAGATGGAGAGAGAAACCATGCAGGGAATTTGTCTCACTGAGAGTGGGCAGTCAGAGAGCGATAAAGAGACCAGAAGACAGGGTTAGGCTAAGCTGCTACTGTGGCTACTGCAACAAAATTCCTCTCTTCTCTAGTTCAGAGAAAAGCAGTTCGCCGTAGGCTTTCTCTCCACAGCCAGTACAATAGTTTTAATCTTTACAGAGCATTTTTCAAACCCAAACTGCATTACAGTTTGCAAATTTTAAATAAAAATAAAACTGATAATACACTTTAATAAAATGGGTGAGATTTCATCATAAAGTGAATTACAAAAAATTATGAATGTAATATCTAAAAAGAAGAAATAAGATGGCAAAATAAGAGTTGGCAACCATGCTAGTCACTTTGAAACTGTACTAGCATAGCAAAGCATAACAGTGCTTTTAGCTAAATTTGTACATCAGCATTCTTTTATCAGCATGCATTCTGCTATGATTCTCACAGTTCTAATGCAAATATTCTGCAGATGCAAGCACAGCTGAGGCGGATGTGTTTTAGGGGTTTTTTTAGTGTTATTTTGACCTATTCATGTTGCTACATTGGGCCGACTAAGTACAGTACTGTCGTTACCCATAGAGCCATGCTACTAATTAAAAGAAATAAAATACAGATCCGTTTTATATTAAAAGTCTTAGTAATAGTGCTGTTTTGGAAGACATTTAATAGCTTACATTCACTTCAATTGGTATACCTGTTCAGCTGCTCATTCAACAAATATTTAATCAGCCAATCACCTGGCAGCAACTCAGAGCATTGTCATGTAGACGGGTCATTTGAAGTTCCAACCGAGTATCAAAATGGGGAAGAAAGGTGATTTAAGTGATTGTACATGGAATAGTTGTTGGTGCCAGAGAGGCTGGTTGGAGTATTTTAGAAACTGTTGAACTACTAGGATTATCCTGCATGACCATCACTAGATTTACCAAGAATGGTCTTAAAATGAGAAAATACGCAGGGAACGGTAGTTCTCTAGGTGAAAATGCGTTATCGATGGAAGAAGTCGAAGGAGAATGGCCAGACTGCTTCAAACTAATAGAAGCAAACTCGTTACATTTTCCTTAAAAAAACATATCTATTCACCGAAGTTTCTCTTCAAATTTTTCGCCTAGTTGTTCACTTATAGCAGCTTTACAACCCTCTAGTATGGTCCATCCCACAGTTTGAGAAACAGTGTGTACAAAAACGGTGTGCAGAAGAGCATCTCTGAGGGCACAACAAGTTGAACCTTGAAGTAGATGGGCTATGGCACCAGAAGGTCACACCAGATGCCACTCCTGTTAGCTGAAAATAGGAAACCAAGGTTACAGTTCACACAGGCAACCCCCGCAATCCAAGCAGAAGAAAGTGAATGGATGGATGGATGGATGGATGGAAGGAAGGAAAAATGTCTGGCCTGATAAGTCTCGATTTTTGCTGTGACTTTTAGATGGTAGGGTCACAATTTGACATAAAAAAACATGAAAACATGGATCCATCCATGTATCAATGGTTCAGGCTGCTCCTGGTGGTGTAATCAGAATCCTTTATTAATCCCAGGGGGGAAATTAATTGCATTACAGATGCTCCATAAGGTATAAATAAATTTATACAGATATGAACAGATAGAAATAAATAAAACTGTATAGACTGTATAAACCAATACAGAAAAAAGTGCAATTGCCAAAAGAGTATATTAAAGATAGAAAATGAACTAAGAATAAATTAGCCTTAGTGTAGAAAGTGTAATATGTCCACTGAATATTATTATATAAATGTGACCAAAGAAAAACAGCCTGGCTATTAAAGAGAGGAGTTGTAAAGTTTGATGGCCACAGATAGAAATGATTTCCTGTGGCGTTCTGTGTTGCATCGCGGTGGAATCAGTCTCCTGCTGAACGTGCTCCTGTGCCTGTCCAGCATGTCATGGTGTGAAGGATTGTCCAGTATTGTCCAATATTGTCCTTAACTTGGACAGCATCCTCCTATCTGACAGTTACTGGTCTTGCAGATCACTTTGTTGAATCTGTTGGTGTCAGCTACCCTCAGTATGCTGCCCCAGCACACACCAGCATAGAGGATGGCACTGGCTACCACAGACTCATAAAACATCCTGACCATCATCTGGCAGATATTGACCCCCAAAGCCATCTCAGAAAATAGACACAGCTCTGGCCCTTCTTATAGATAACTTCTGAGTGTTTAATGAAGACCAGTTAATTCTCAAAGTGAACACTGAGGTATTTGTGGTCCTCCACTATCTCCACACAGACCCTATCAATAGAAAAGGGGTCACTGGTGTAATATGTAATGATGTGGGAGATATTTTCTTGGCACACTTTGTGCCCCTTATTACCAATTGAGCATTGTCTATACACCAGAACCTACCTGAGTATTGTTGTTGACAATGTGTACCCATTTTGACTTTATGACTACTGTGTACCCGTCTTCTGAAGGCTGCTTCCAGCAGGATAGTGTTCTATCTGATTTCTCAAACATGACAATGAGTTCACTGTACTCAAAAGACATCCACATTTACCAGATCTCAGTACAATAGAGCAACTTTTGATTGTGGTGGAAGGGTTGATTCATATCATGGGTGCACCGCCAACAAATCTGCAGCAACTGTATGATGCTGTCATGTCAGTATGAAATGAAAAGTTTCAGGAATGTTCCAGCACCTTGTTGAATCTATGGCCTGAAGAATTAAGACAGTTCCTAAGGCAAAAGGGGTCCAAACCAATACTGGCAAGTTGTATCTAATGAAGTGACCGGTGAGTGTATGGGTATTAGTTTTCGTGGAGCCAATTAATCATCAGCTTAATGTATATTATATGTTGAAATTCTAGCCTGAGAACAGCTTGAGTAGTACTTTCCCTGCATTCTTATTACAGGGTTAGAGAGCTCTTTTTATAGTAGTGTAACTTCATCTAATTATGTTTACTGTGAAAAGAACAGAAACTCCTCAAAGCTTCCATGCCTGTTTTAGATTCTGCTGCTTTGCGAAATGTACAAATAGTGACTGGATATTGCTACGTCATTACACCAATCCCTTGCTTATGTATACACCCTTGTTCCATTTCCAGCTTCTGCTTTTCACTCTCAGTGTGATTTGTCTCATCAGTGTCACATAAGTCTCCACTACAGTCCAATAAACATAGTTAGACAGAAAAATATGTATAATCAAATAACTGTTCCTTACTGTAAATGTACTCTATTTCTATTTTGATTAAGATTGCACAGTTTGCAATTATTATTCTAGTAGTTTTTAATTTATTACTTCTATAGCTATATCTGCTTACAAGATATGAAGTGCTGGTAAGGTTGTTACTATCCAAACTTTTGTGAAAACCCAAAATTTAATTCCTGAGTGGGACCTGTCTGCCAGGAGAAAAATCTAAATGTTTTACTGCTTTCCCTCAGTTCGGCATGTTATTCTCTATCATGGGCTGTTTGTCTCATTACTGAGCAATTGTTCAAGTTCTGTTTGACTGCAGTTTTCATGCCAAAGCCTGTTCATAATGCATCACTTCAGCTCAGGCAGGAAAAGTAATCTGCTAAAATGAAGGCTTGACAGCTCAATATTGTACGTCTACTTCTATTTTTCCTCATTTGCCTCATGAACATTTTGATATGTTGTTTTTCAGAAGATTCTCAAGGGAGCTCAAACAGACAGGCTGCATGAGTGCACAATTAAGTCAAAAAAGAAAAAAATAAGAGACTTTAATTACCTCATCTCTAGGATTGGTTTAACAGCTTCCTTACCCCTCTCAGGTATGTGTTTGGGGAAAAATGTAAGATTTAACAATTCTTTTTTATCACTTTAACAGGTTGCGCTACCAGCAGGGAGCAAATGCAAATTTAACTTTAATTTCTGCAAATTCAGTCAGTGCTCTCATTATTCAAAAATCAAATCAAAAACAACCATAGGTTTAACAAATTAGAACATGATTTTACTGGCAAGCTATTGTGACTCACTTTGTGGCTCTGCTCTCCTCCTGTTAGAAATAAAGACATAATTTGCTCCTTTATGTGGATGAAAGAATTCAACTGGATAAACTGAACATTAGTTATGGAAATATTACTAGGAAGTAGAACCACAATGACTGTTTAATGCCACAAATAGAACATAATGTATGTACTGTACTGTAAAAAAGAGCAAGTATTTTTTATTATTAAAGTATTGCACACTTACTGTCTTTGTTCAGCAGTTGGCATGGTTTATAGACAAACACTGCTCACCTGCATTTGCCCCAAAAGTAGCAATAGATTTTACTTGGTCTATTTTTTATTAAGTGTATGTAAACAGAGTGGAAGTCTTGCAACCTAACAGAATAAAAGGGACAATCAAAGGACTGACAAGCATTTATCATGTCTGAAATCAACTATACACTCTTGATTTTAAAAGACCTAGCTGTACACTCACTGGCCACTTTGTTACACCCATTAAACTGTGCATATCAAATAGGCCAGGACAAGGGCAGCAACCCAGTGCATTTAGACATGTAGACATGGGGAAGACAACCTTCTAAGTTCAAACCAAGCATCAGAATGGAGAAGAAAGATGAGTGAAGTGGCTTTGAACATGGCACGGTTGTTGTTATCAGAAGGGCTGGTCTGAGTATTTCAGAAACTGCTGATCTGCTGGGATTTTTCTTCACACCCAAATTTAGGGTTTACAGAGAATACCCCAGAGAAAAAAGAAAATATCCAGTGAATGGCAGTTCTACGGCAAAAATGATGGCCAGACTGCTTTAAGCTGATAGGAATGCAACAGTAACTCAGACCGCCACTTGCTGCAACAAAGGTATGCAGAAGCATCCTTCTGAATGCACAATACATCAAACCTTGAAGCAGTTGGGCTATAGCAACAGAAGCCCACACCTATCAGCCACTCCCATCAGCTTAAAAACAGGAAACTGAGGCTATAATTTGCATGGATTCACCAAAATTGGATAATAAATTACTGTAAAAATATTGCCTGGTCTGATGAGTCTTGATTTTTTGCTGCGATTTTCAGATGGTAGGTCAGAATTTGGTGTAAACAACATGAAAGCATGGCTTAATCCTGCCTCGTATCAACAGTTCAGGCTTGTGGTGGTAGTATAATGTTGTGGGGGATATTTTCTTGGTTCAGTTTAGGCTCCTTAGTGCTAAATGAGCATCGTTCAAACCTGAGTACTATGGCTGAGCACATTCACCTGTTTATGACCACCGAGTACCCATATGCCAGTAGGATAATGCACCATGTCAAAAAGCTTAAATCATCTCAAACTGAGTTATTGAACATGACCATGAGTTCACTGTACTCGAATGGTCTTCACAGTCACCAGACCTCATTCTAATAGACCAACTTTAGGATATAGTGAAAGATTCACATCATGCAGCTGATAAATGCAGCAAGTGTATGATTCTGTCATGTTAATACGGACAAAATTCTCCCTGCTGAATCTATGGCATGAAGAATTAAGGCAATTTTGAAGCTAAAAGGGGTCCAACCTAGAACTACCAAGTTGTACCTTATAAAGTGGCCATTTAGTGTATTTCAGTGTTTCAACACAAAATAAATATAAAATGTAGAATTACAAAATTAAAATGCAGAATTACAAATGGAGCAAATGATTACTGCAAACCTCTTCATGGCAACATCTGTGGTTGCAGTGGCCTCTTTGAGCAGGATAACAGGCCTTGGCAGTCTGCAAAGATTGTTCATGAATGGTTAAAAGAACATGACAAGCTATTCAGAGTTTTCATTTGCCCTCAGATGTGGTTCCTTTGGGAAAATCCTATCTGATACATGAAACAGAACTTTTTGGCTTTTTGGGTACCTGATATCACACAAAGGTCTGCATGGGTGTTGTGGAGTCCATGTCACACTGGGTCAGAGCTGCTTTGGAGGCCTGAGGTGAGTCTTTAAAATAAAGGGTCGGTGTATGCAGTTTGCAGAAATGTTTAGGTAAGGGGAACATCTGCATGAATACCATCAACATATTGCCTGCACCATCTTACTCCTTTCCCCTTGTTCACCTTGCAGCCATCTTTTCCCAGGTTAACACATCAAGCAGTCCTTAATGATGTAGAGAAAAAAGTGATTCACTAGATTGTGCTTCTATTGCTCCATGGTCCAATTCTCACAGTCACTTAACTTGCAGGTCCTGTCACAGTAGCTGCAGATATCTAGCCTCATATACAACAAGCTGTTATACATTGTGTGTTTGTAACTGGCATTAGCGTTTCAGCAATTTGTCAGTGAGGCTAATCACATCAAGATTCAAGATTCAAGAGCTTTATTGTCATTTCAACCACATATAGCTGACGCAGAACATAGTGAAATGAGATAGCGTTTCTCCGGGACCTGGTGCAACATATAAACATATACACATAAGACATAAAGGTATCAATAAGAAGAACAGAGCTAAGACTAGGGTTTCTGTTTTTTTCAGTTGAAAATGTAAAAATTAAAAGTTTAAAAATAAATAAATAAATAGATAAAGTGCAACATGTGCAACATGGTGCAATAGTTGCAAACAATGCAAAGAACAGATGAACATAATGTAAAAATCCAAAATTGTGCAAAACAGTACACAAGAAGACACAATGAAAAGACAACACAACAAGACAGTAGTGCTGAAGAAAAGAAGTGAGATGCAGTAGCAGCGGCTGAGGTAGTGCAAATTGTGTGTGTGTGTGTGTCTGTGTGTTTGTGAGTGAGGGAGGGAGAGAGAGAGGGACAGGGTTTATAGTGTTGGACAGGGTTTAAGTTGC
>VUQH01012454.1:3971-14030 GCA_015106775.1 Etroplus canarensis
GCCCCCACAAGCTACCCCCCCCCCCCCCCGTCAAGTGCCACCTGCAGGTATACAGGCTGATGTAGTGTTTCTCTCTGTTTCTGCCTGGTCCATCCAGGTTTAAAGGTTTAAATTTCAAGGAGGTAGGCCTCAGCTTTGAACTTCCCAAGCATCTGGCTGTGAGCGACATAGCTGTACGGATCCTCCACACGCGCTATGACCACCTGTCTTCACTGGCCAGGATGACTTACCTGAGAACAAACTCACCTAGGAACAGGTGTAATAGTGTTCTTTCTTACTGCAACCAATGCTACTATTACTACTTTTCCTTCAACATTAGCCATTATCCTGGTACTAACAAGTGTGTTCCTGTTTTTTTTCCTTGTGTGTCTGCTCTCAGGTCTTTTGCAGGGGTTGATGATGTTTTAAAAAAAACAGACCGACCTGAGGAGACAAAAGAAAATGGGGAGTTGGAGGAAGGCAGTGACACGCAGCAGCAGGAAGTAGATGAAGCGATGCAGTCCATCCGAGAGTTGGCCAGGGGGCAGGTAAGAATGAGCTTCTGTTGTGGGTTCCTACATTTACTGTGTTGTTTTCATTCTTACAGAGTATTTATCTCACAGAGTGGAGCCAGTATGCAGTCAAGGACAAACAGTCCACAGCCTGGAGAAGGCGGAGAGAGCCACATAGAAACACAGATGGAGGCACTCGCTGGTTAGATGACCATTGCTGCATTTCCTCTTCAAATGAAAAGCACACGTAAAATCTAAGCTGCTGTTACTATTGACTGACACGTCTTTCATTCGACAGACCACGCAACAACTTAATCTATGTTGATTATGTCTTCTGATTGTTGTAAAATTAACAAGTAGTTCTTCTAAAAGTTTAAATGAATCCTCTGTCTATTCAGCAGACCAGGATCTGATTGGTCCCACAGAGAAGCTAACAGTGAGTGACCATGGTGCCCAAGTGGTAGACCTGATGCGATACACACCTCTGGGTGGGGTATTCTACTATGATGTGTTTCACCTCCCACCTCAAGCTCACCAGGCCAATGGCTGGGAAATTAGACAGGTGAACAGAAAAGAGTTTACTTCCTTACATGAGCACCAGCACATAAGTCAGTCTCACTTGTACTCATACCTGGTTTTTGCAGCTGTTGGACACAGGGCTACAGGTTTTCTGTTACCCCACTGAGAAGTCCAGTTTAGAGGGCAATGAGGCTCACACTTATCCCTCTGTTGGGTTGTCCATGACACTGCCTGACACTGTTGTCTTCTTGGAAACTCCACAAGTTGCTCGCTGGGATGCTGCAGGTATGACAGTCAGCAACACAAATGGAATAATACCACACTTTGAAATATATTTGAAAAGACACCAAGAGGTCAAGGATATTGAAACTTCTCCTCTAGGTAATCAGTGGAGGATGGATGGTATCACTGATATCTCTTACGATGAAGCTGAGGCCAAAATCTCCTTCAAGATGGACTCTTTCCAAGCCTTTGTGCTGATGCAGGAAACATACACCAACCTTCCCTTTCAGAGCTGGGAGCTCCGGCCACTGGGCCAGGACTCTGCTCTCTACACTATCAACGGGGCACTCATGGACCTCAGCATCACTATTCAGGTGAGACTGGAAGAGTGCTGTAAGACTGGAGATGTGGCCTGTTTGTTACAATTTGTGCCTTTCTGATTGACAGGATAATCAGTGTATGCTGCAGTCAGAGCAACTCAGAGGCCTCTCTCACCTCATAGGCAAGTGGATGAGTGGCCCCGCCCTACAGAGGGCCATGCTCAACTCGGGGATCAATATCTTTGTGAATGAATACACAGACAAATACATCAACACCTGTGCCAAGGTTTGCATCTTTTTTGGATTTTTGAATACTAGTATTTTAGTAGTACTCGTATTTTTGAGATACTAGTGTCAACACAGTCAGTTAGGGGTATTATAAAAGAGCAACTCATGCTTTAAAAAAATCCTTAATCAACAGTGTATTTAAATGGAGTTATTTTTTTGCAAAATTAGTTCCAGGATGGAAAAACAGATTTGATTGTTTCATGAAGTAAGAACAGCTTGTAAAGTCAAGGGTGGAAATTCACCTGTTGCATATCATTTTTTCCTAACATTTATTTTGTAATATGCCATCAGGTTTTAATCATGTCCAAGTGCAAGTTGATTGACATAGATTAGTTAGAATTATTTCACCAACATGTTGTTTCCACATTCCCACTTAAAGGAATTACTTCCCAACTCTGGAAATTAGACCGTTTGAGAAGCATGTGAATGTACAAAGAAATCTCTGGGAGAATTCACTCCAAAAGCCCTCTTCCCATTTCCTGTTTCAGCTGAAAGGGAAACTTATTCAACTGTCACATTGTACTGACATAAACACGTGCGTAGCTAGGCAGGGGCATTACCAAAGTGGCTGCCAAGTGGCAGAAAATCCCTATATGAACTTTGGCTTAATGGCAGTGTTGATGTTTTTTAGATTCACCATCTTAATTTAGCACAGTGCTGCTGAACTTTATGAGAACGGCATTACCTTTGCATCATTTTAGTCATAAAATTGGATCAGTCAAGCATAGTTAATGAGTTGAGGCAGGCCAGGACGTCTAGCTTAGGAGTCATTCAGGCAGATCATCTGATAGCTCCGCTGAAATAAATGTGATCTTTAAGCTTTAAGCTGTTTCAGCATGCCTTCAGTTATGTGCACCTGCAAGCCAGCTCCGCCTGTTATGCTGTATCTGACTTATTGTCTTTTTTTTTTTAAATCATCGATACCTGCTCTATTCTGGGGGTCTCACTGCTGCTCTCTGCCTCTCACATTCCATATATGCACCTGGAAAGGTGGGGAGGTCCAACACTAGGTCACCAAATATATGCTGCTCAAAAAAAGAACACTGAAATCTTAACTGATCTACATTGTGTAATATTTTTAAGATCAAAATGACATAACAGTGGAAACCAAAGTCAACCCTATGAGGGCTAGATTTAAAAAAAAATCATATGAAAAATCAAAGATTGTTCAAATGTTCCCTTAATTTTTTGAGCAGTTTAAATGACTACAATTGGAAATATCAATTGTCTTTTGACTATAGTGATTGGTGACATTTAAATTTCCATCTGATGATAGCATTAAGTTACAAGGTGTGACCCAGAGCTCACAAGTAACATTTCCATATCACTCACTGTCCCCAGTTGAATTCTCATAACCTTTTTCGGTTCCTACTCAAAGCTGACTGAAGAAGCTTATGTACAGAATGTGTTTTTTTGACTTTTCAGCTAATAATCATGTGTATATAAATATTAAATGTGTGGTTTCTCTCCTCTTCAGGACCCACTCACTGAACATGCTGCCTACGAACAGATGGCCCTCTTTTCCTCTGCCTGTGCCTTCTCGTGGAGCAAGTGGAATGCTAAATGTGGAGCTGAGAATCTAGTCATGCAGGTAGTCTCTCACACAGATACAGCTTATGTAATGTAGTATTATACCACATTATCTTCCCAGTGTAAATCAACCCATTCCCCATGACTTGTCTCTCTCCGGTCAGTCAAAGAAGGGTGAAAGCCCCCCACATCTCTACCTCATTACCTCCTGCGTACACTGAGTCACCAGCCACATATGAAATGTCTATACTGGCGCTGTGACAAACATTTGGGTGTATTACATGTTGCAACAAGCCACCTGGGTAGTCTTAACATGTTTACACAGCCAGAGGCATGGCAGGGTGAAAAGCCTGAGCGTTTCGTAGAACAAGAAGTTAAAAACCACAAGAGATGTCAACCAGTGACCACCTGATTCTAACTAAAAGATGAGGTTACTGTTATTTTACATTTCTGTTATATGTATTTGTGAAACTTTCCTTGCCAGGTGTGTGAGCACCACAGCCCCTCCCCTGTGCCTAAGGACTCATGGAGTCTGTACCTTCTGGGTGCTCAGAGGAGTCGAAAGTTGGTGATCACAGAGACAAGTGAAGATTTCTCTCCAGACCATTATCCTAGCAGCGAGCTTCACTCCACCTTCATCCACATGCTTCAGGACAGCATGAGTCCTGATGGCATAGCTAGGACCAGAAAATCCAATCATCTATTTGTCAACACAGTATGCAGCCTGCTCTGTGCCACAAAGCCTCTGATAAGCTGTATGAAATAAACTTAATGCATTTTTAATACCGTACGTACCTTCTGCTGCTCCCTTATATTCTCCCCAAGGGGTCGCCACAGTGGATTACTCCACATTGGCAATTTGACCTAAATTTAAAAAATACTTTTGGTTGCACAGAACAACACACACCATTTATTGTAGAATCGGCTACTTTATTTGTGCAAAGATTCACGCTTCTTCTTTGGAACATACAAAAGTGTATGAAGTTGTGACAATCACAGCAACAACTTGAAGAGGGAAAATTTAAAAAAAAACTTTGGTGTTGAGACTGTAACAATGCAGAAATATAAGTTAACAGTAAAACAGATTCACATTTTTCCCACTCAAAACTAGCAAACTCATAAATATAGATTTCATAAACACTTAAAAAGTTTTATTACCAGTGTTTATAGACTTAAGTTATAAAATGTCCTCCGGAACCAATGAGGAAATTAATGTAAAATTCCATTAAAAACTGACATTCTCCCATATCCTCAAGTACATGAAATGTGTTTAAAAAGCCACAGGTGGAGCAGCCCACTGAAAGACTTATCAGTTCTATCAAGATAATATGGTTGGGACATGATTAGTCAACACTGTGGGAGCCTGATTTGATAGGTTTTCTTGGGTCAGAGTAAAAAACTGCCAGGTGCACGGCATCACGATGCATTAAGAAAGTTGAATGGCCCACCATAAAGGACATTGGAGTCCACTGTTGCTTCTGATAAAGACAGACACATGCATACACACACGGACAAACTAACTGAGCAAACGTGATGTGATGCATAAAATCCTCCATAGAGTTAAGTATTCCAGAGGCCTGGCCTGTGCTGTTAATGCAAGTCTTGTTGTAGAAATCTTCAGGCACAGTAAATATCCCAACAGCCTCTGCTCTGGAGTGGTGCACTTCTTTTTACCATCCCAGTGCAAAGAAAATCTCTGTGGGGGGGCTGACAGGCTCTAGCACCATCCACCCTCAGGACTCAGGTTAGACAGGGGGCTGTCCGTTGTGCCGAAGCCCTGTGTAGGGCCACAGCAGCTGCTGGATGGTCATCCAGGAGTCCCCGGTTCCCACAGGGGCTGCATCTACTGCTGGCTGCATCACCAGGCTAGCCAGCAGTGCCAGGAGACCTGTGCATAAAATAATGATATGTTGTGTAAATTTAGAAAAACACTCTTGCAGGAGGACGCAGCCATAACTTACGATGTAGACTACAAGATTTATAATATATTGTTTCCCCCGATAAACCCTAAATCAATTAATCTCTCTCTCTCTCTCTCTCTCTGACAGCATGATGTTAAGTGAAAATGATAAAAAGAACCACCTAATTTTTTTTTTCCAAACTGTATATGTACTTGGACTTTATTTTTGCCAATAAAAGAATGTTAGAGAACAGTGTAATTATTTTCAGTTTGACCTCATGGTGGCAGTTCACTGCCTGAACAATGAATCATACAGAAATGCATCTAATAGGTTTATACCATATGTGAACAAAAGTATTGGACCACCTAAAACTTACAGCTACATGAGATTTCATGACATCCCATTCTAAATCTAAAGTTGGATGGGGTTAAGGTCAGGACTCAATGTGGGCCTTAAGTAATTTCCCCTCTGGAGATTAATAAAGTATTCTGATTCTGATACTTTCTGCACTGGGGCATAATCATGCTGGAACAGAAAAGGGCCTTTACCAATTTCCCTTCACTAGAATTAAGGGGCCAAGCCCAGAAAAACACCACTACAGCATTATCCCTCCCCCAGCAAACTTTATAGTGGGTACTATTCAATCAGGCAGGTAACATTATAGCTTTTGCCAAACCCAGACTTGTCCATCAGACTGCCAGATAGAGAATGATTCTGAGAGTGATTCATCACTCCACAGAACACGTTTCCACTGCTCCACAGTCCAATGCTGAACATCACTCCAACTGATGCCCGTCATTGTGCTTGGAGATGGAAAGCTTTCATGCAGCTGCTCCGCCATGGAAACTCATGCCATGAAGCTCCAGGTACACAGTTTTCGTGCTGATGTTAGTGCGAGCCTTGGCAAATTTTATGTGTTATGTGCCTCAGCACTCAACCACCGCTCCCTAACTTTACGAGTAGCTGTGGTTCCTAAACACTTCCACTTTGTGATAAGACCGCTTACAACTGATTGTGGAATGTCTAGGATGGAAATAATTTCATGCCCTGATTTTTTGCAATACTAGTTTGAAATCAGTGAGCTCTTTAACACAAACCCATTTTTTTTTTACAAATGTTTGTAAAGGCAGACTCCATGGCTAGCTACTTGATTTTAACTGTGGCAATGGGACTAAATAAAACACCTGAATTCAGTACTTCAAACAATTTCCTCCCTGGGATTAACAGAGGATTCCGAATTCAATGAAGATCTGATTAAGAAGCATGGCCCAATACATTTGCACATATAGTGTACAGTATAGACTGCATAAATCAGGGTAGTCAAACATAAGGCCTGCTGGCCAGGTCCAGCATCCGATCTGCTTTGTGGAGTGTAAAGAAAAACATGGGGAAGGAAGGTATCATTTTAGGACTTTTCACTGCATTTTTGCACCAGGGAAGCGTTGAGTTCTAAGTCATTAAAAATGGAACACATCTGAACACCATAAATTAAGTCTTAAGTCCTGAAAAATTAAGCCAACACAAAAATGCCAAAAAATGCTTGAGTGACCACTTGATCCTGACTCCAAAACCAAGACAATGCCTGTAGACTCCTATATTAAAATGCCCAATGTTACAGCAGATTAAAGCATGTGTTGATCTGTATGTGCTCACTCACAAAAATATACAGAGGGGATTTTTTTATAACTCACCACTAGAGGCTTGTTTTAGGGGCTTGAAGTTAGGCTGGAGTAATGGAAATTGACTTCTTGACTGTGTTGCTGGCTTTTGGAGCATCTTTAATAGAATTGTCTGTGCAACGACCATGCAGCTTATGGATGCAACTTTCTAAACAAGCTTGCTAACATTTGCTGATAATTTAGTACTAAGACACTGTGCTTACAAAGAGGCATCTTTCAAGAGCCGCCATTCCACAATTAAGTAACATGGTTAAAACTGAAGAGCTGTGCAGATGTTTTAATTAATATTTAATTAATATAATATATTGCATGCTTCTTCATTAGAAATTATCTATATTATCTGCAAAATTTTAAAATGTCAGTGGTTTTAAGATATCCTTTTCATTAACAGTAACAAAAGGAGCCTACCTGCTAGTAGCACCACCATGGCTAACCACAGCCAGAGCCCTCTGCCACCTCTGGCTACTGCTGCCGCTGCTGCTGCCCGGGAGCTGGTCAGGCTATGGGACAGAGACTGGGCCATTCCTGGCTCTGTAGACGTAGGGCTGGATGAAGGGCTTGGGCTGAATGAAAGAGAATGAAGTTATTGCAGAATGAAGCAACAGTAAGACAAGATGGACACATAGGAAGTAAAAGGTTAAAAGAAAGCAAAAACAGCCAAGTTACCAAAAATATTTGTGATGCAATTAGCTCATCACAGGACAGTAAAGTCATTTATGGTAACTTAAGCAATAGATGGCAGGCAGTAAATTAGCTGTGGCTTGGCTGAAATTTAAAGTTAAGTCCATTTAACCACCTGTTTTAAATGGTCCAAGATGCAAAACCATTCACATCATCTCCAGCACAATGAGAAAGATGTCAGCAGCTGTTAATTGTGGCTGGCATGGAGGTGGATTTTAGCAGAAAAAGGCAGCAGACAATTTTGGCCTGAAATCTGTCAACAGCAGGAGTGCTGCTTTAAGTGACTTTACAGCTATTATGAGAGTTAGTGCAAGGTTGTAAGTAGTTTGATTGGCACTCTGAACAGATGAATACAGGCCTTTTGCATGCATTAACTATTTTTTCCCCCCCTTGGACAAGGATAGAATCCACAAGCACTTCCCACTTTACATTTTCCTCCCAACACACTTACAGCATTACAAAGAGCTCATCCTGATTCCTGAGTGATGTAGAGGGAGGAAAAGAGGAAAGGATAGTTCAGAATAACAAATGATCTGCTTGCACACAGTACTCTGTTGCCCCACAAAATAAACAGACCAAGGTTAGCATTTTGCACTTACAATTGAAAAGGTGGCTGTGCATGTTAGTAGATAACAGAAGAGTAAGCCTGGCAAACATGAATTGGTTATCACTTAGATGCAAGAAAATGCACAAGCAAGTCAGAACATGAGATTCATGCATAAAAGCACAAAACACAAAGTTTCCAGCTGAAGTAAAAGATTAATTTTTGACCTTTACAGTAAAAACATTCTGTTAACATGATTAAAAGCCACTGAGCCCCTGAAGCAAAGAAGCTTGTCCAGCACTGATCTGTATAATGAGAGTCTGATCACTTAGGAGGTTCCATAGGTTCACCAAACTTTTAAAGCACATGAATGAAAGCATGATTTGCTGCTCCGTAACATGAATAAAGCAGAATTATATTTCTGGTACAATGATGCTTATGGATGTTTCAACTTTTAGTGCAAAACAGTGATTTTAATGTGATAAACAGCAGTAGGGCAAAGTAGGTGACAGCAGAATGAGCAGTGATAGTCACAGTGTCCGAAAATTTACATCTATTACTGATGTCAAAATGATGGTCATTATCTGAAATGACTGCTGACAACCGTTTAACCTCAAAATTTGTGATAAAATAAAAATCTAATATGTCTCATGTGAATTCTGATATCAGAAAACATTTAGGTTGCAACTGCTGGAACCTCAGTACAACTAAATGATCAACCTCTTATTTTTGCTGGCAGACAGTAGTGCTACCATATCCTAGTGGTGGGCATTTAGTTGGACTAACGTCTTATGGGGCAGAATGAGGGAGGTGAGTTTGCTGCCCAGCTCACTGAGACTGGACCTTCTCCTCTCTGCCACAGTCTCCTCCTTCTGCTCGTCCTCCGATTGGCAGTCTGTGTTGTTGCAGGCCGTCCTGTGGGCATGCATGGGTCAGGCATTCACAAACACACTCTTCAGCTTCACATTGACATACAAGCATGGTTACAAAACCGCGATTTTGTGTGCACGTGCACACATGCAAAAATCATGCATATGAAGCTACCAAAGCAGGCAGAGGCAGACACCCCTGAAGTAGTCCCTGCTTTACATTTACCTCCTGTATACAAATGAGTTTTTAGATATAAAGACATGTTTCAAATTGTTTCTTGCAATAAAGAGTGCACCCCCAGCAATGCAAAGGACATGCTCAATTATAGCATGAAGCCATAAAGCAATTCCACAACCTTTCAGATATTTGGAGAGCATTAAAAGTGCTTGATTTGTATCATTTAAGCCTCAACTTTGGCTTAAGCTTTACATTCATTTTCCAAACATGTGAAAGCAAATGGTGTCATTAAAAAAATATGTACACACGCACACGTCACATATGTCCACAGCAACTCACAGCAAAAATGTGCTATTTTTGGAAAAGGTATGCTTTTGATAAGCACTTCCCCAAGCAAAGGTGGATGGGCCAGATGCATGAAAGATGGCTGCTGTGTGGTTTGGTTTCGTCACTGCTTTTTCCTCTTTCGAGTTTGTTTTAGTGAACTAACTTCATCTTTTCTCTGCATGATCTCTGCTCACACCTGCAAAGCATGTTAGCTCTTACTCCCTGGTATAAAATTAAATTCTTGTAAACACCATTCTCTGTTTGACTGTAAAAATATTTTCTAAACAATCATATACTGTAACTAATCAAACAATATCACACCTGAAAGCTGCCATCTTTATGCATCACGGTCTGCGATAAAAGTGGTTTTGTGATTCAGCCAGCATGGTAGCCGTCTCCTCGACATGTCTTACCCCTTCATCACAAGCGAGGGCTCTTCAGTGTCAACCCACGCCGCAGAGCTAACAAAGCGTTTTAGTGGGGGACGTGCTGTGCTCTTCCCCGCCACAT
>VUQH01012454.1:14050-33569 GCA_015106775.1 Etroplus canarensis
CCCCGCCACATTCCTGGACACCATTGTTATCATATAAGGGCATAATAACAACACAATCCTCAAGTCATGGTACAACAAGCCTTGGTAGCATCCACAACCAACCACAACCCACTCATGTTGCTTTAAAAGTAGAGCCATTTAAACAGTGTGCTTGTTCTTTATTCAAACACACTGCTTTTATATACACACATTTTATTTAGCTTAAGTTGATGTAAAGGAGGAATAAGACAATTTAACACACATACAAATACCCACCATGGGGATCTCCTGGTCAGTCTCTCCGATTCAACCTCTGATCCATCTTGTGTTTTGGACTGTTTTGGTTAAAAAAAAACCAAAAAAAAACAATTTCAGTCATGATCATGAAAAACAAAGTCTTCAATTTAAAACAAAACTACAATCTTATTTGTCAGCGCATTTTTCGTTATACTCATACTATTTTTCATTATATGCTCCCTTACTGTTGCCCTAAGCGTACTTAAACCTATGTTTAAGTAAAAACCCTAATGCCGAATTCAATTTGACATCAAAATAGTCTAACCACAGGGTGAAGATTTCTGATCAGTTTCAGACAATATGTCATTATACTTCATTTGATGTGACACTGATCCTCACCATATCAAAGTGCACGTTTCCTCCACCAGCACGAGGGATTGCTGCTATGCTGACTCGCCGGGCGGATGACTAAGAAAAAAGTTTTTTAAAAAAGCCACACAGTTACATGAACAAATAATCAACATTAATCTTGAGTCATTAAGCATGATGTAATCATATAAAAGCCACCTTGTAGTACTGTGATGGCTGCTTTTTACCGCGGAAGTCATCTGGAAAGAGGAACATGTTCGTTACCCTTTGAGTATGTGTATTTTGTTAGCAGTGTGTATACATTTTACATAATATTGCTAATAATCAAGTCACTAAGTATGTCATCAGTCTAAAATTTCTATATAGGTTTATACAAAAGCCTTCATTTAGAGGGTCAGTGCATATTTTGTATTTAATATAGTAACTTCCAGTTATAAAGGTAATGATTTAAAATGAGTTTAAACCCTCATAATCTAATGTATGTTGCATAAAGACAAACTGTGCATATCTCCTGGTACAACCTTTCTCTGTTTGCGATCCAAACGACCTCTCATTCTGCATGAGTGTCTCCCTCAGCTCTAGCAGTTCAGCGTGCTCCTTGGTATACATCCTCCTGAGGTTTTCCACATGCTGGATCATTACCTCCACAGCCTTACCGATACGACTCTCCTGTAAATCCCACACAAAGGACACCACTGAATAATCCCAATCAAAATCATCTTAATCTCATAGAATTTCAGTTTGTTCTCTTGTTTTGCAGAAATGCATTTCAATTCTCTGCTAGCCTGATGAATAGCTCCTAGCATCTCAGAGCGACTGGACACTCGAGTCATGGACTGAATGAGAATATCCAGGTTCTTCTGGAGTCTGTGGATGATCTCCATTGATTGGTTGTCATCCTCACAAAGAGGAATAAGAGCCTAGGCAGAAAAAGAGATAATTGAAGAAACACATAGACCAAGAGCAGTAATGACACACCATTTCATTCCTGTTTATTTAAAGCCGTTGCTCACATTTTTACATATATAAAAGAAATGCTGCAAAATAAAAAAAAAATACAGGGGCTATCCAGCAGTCACTCCACTGCTCTATGAGGCTGTCAAAACATTTGCAACTGTCCGTCCATTTACTTAAGGAAGCTAATGATTACACAATATATTGCTAAACTTTTGCAACTTCAATCAGACTATATTTGTGCTACAACGCCTCCTGAAACAAGCCTCTACTTCATTTACAGAGGGATCACTGATATTCATCTTTTGACCCTTTGTTTAATATATAAAACAGCTGCACACACACCTGCAATAAGCCCTGACAGCTGGACACTTCTCTGCGAACGTTCTCCTCGGCTAGGTCACGTGATCTCTCCTCTAGCCTGAGCCTCTTCTCCAAAGTGAACATGTCACACTTAAACCCCAGTGCTAGACGCTGGAACTCTGCCTGAAAACAGGAAAGAGATGCTTTACTACTGTGATGTTTTGTTTTGGCATTTGTTGTTATATAAATACATTAAATTCTGCTCAGTATAAGCATGGTTTCCATTTCCTCATTTGATTAAGATAAGTTGTTCTTTATCATGGACAGCATTACTGTGCTGGCAGAAAAGTTACACCAGTGAAGTTGGGAAACTTCCACACACAACCCTCAGATTTCAAGAAAATTTTGTCGATTTTGAAGAAATGGTTATAAAAGAAGAATACCTTACTGGTGTTCTGTGTGACCAGTGTACAGCATTATTCCCATTTTAAATAGAAATTTTTAAATTTACTTCCACATTTAAAAAAAAAAAAAACCCTCCAACCTGAGCCATTTTTACTATAAAAGTTTTAAAATCCAGACTTGGCATCATTGCTTTTCAAGATTAAAAACAGGATACATATCCAGGATCCAGTAGTAAACATACCTCAATTTCCTTGTCAGTAGGTGACAGGCTGCAGATAAAGAGACAATCATTTAGAATCTTTGAATTTTTAAATGTACAGGCAAAATGATTTACAGATCTGTTTACAATGATTATTTGCTGTCTTACTTGTTCCGATCCTCTTTGAAAGTGTCACTACTGTCAGAGATGACCGACGTCTCAGCTAGAGTGAAACAGTAAGCAGGTTAATCATGGAACAAAAAAACAACAAATCTAAATTCATTCATTATATTTGAGGGTTACTGTACAAGCAATACTTTAACAATACAATTCAACTTAGTGTTAAAGAACCTATAAGCATTACTGGATAATGAATATATTACACATACTTTCCTTCTCTGTGGCCATGCTGGTCTCACTTTGGTCCTCCTGAACCTTGTGCTCCTCAATGCCCTCCATGCCACGAGCTAGCTCCTGCAAAGCCCGCAAAAAATTTACTGTTTCTTCCTCCTCCTCCTCCTTCTGCTCTGCTTTCAAGTCTGATCCCTCTATTCTGACAGTCCTCAACTTTAGTAGTGCTCATTTAATTCACTAGTCTTTACATAATGAAGTACAGTCAAAGTAGCTGGCAGTGCACTTGTCTCTCGATTTTGAATGATCTTATCCTGAGTAGAACTAAAATCAAACTATGCACTCTCTTCCTCGCGCGCTCTCTCTCTTTCACAGAATCAAGTGTTCACATCACCACACACACACACTCACTCTCACACAGCTGGAAAGACAGCATTTCTCTTCATTGCGATAGTGTTCAGGTTATGTCACAGTGTCATCACATAAAAGGAAATGCCATTTTAATGGTTCCACCTCGCCTCCTGATACTTCAGGCCTTTTTAAAACTGAAACTAAATGTAGTGTAAACTGGAATGCTAAAAATGGAAGATTCATGTTACCTTATTCTAAAGGCCTCAAAAAGAAAAAAGATGCACTCCAACTATAGTCTCAAAAATGACTTTTAATAAAGTAATATTAATATGTGGAATTGCACAGTCAGTCGAGAGGCAAGTGAGAGCAGAGCAGGTCTTACCAGTTCCCTTTTATTTTTGCCGCGGAGAAGGGAGTCCTTTTTGTCCTCACTAACCTCTGAATGGCTGGGGTCAGAGGTCGTGCTGCTGATGCCGCTCCCTGATTGATTGGTGTGCGAGACAGATGATCCTGATTGAGGAGAGCTGCTGTCAGAGAGGGTAGTTGGCCTGCTGTTGATGAGCTGGCCTGTCCCTGAAAAGAAGAGTTGGTGTGTGGGTGGATGAAGTTACACACAGATGTAAGAATGCACAAGAATAAACAGAGTTGAAATTTCTAGTTGTCACTTTTTCTTGTTCAACCACACAGACTTGCCAACCTGCCATGCTGGCCTCTGCTGTTGGAGCCTCAGCCGTACCGTCCTGCACACTTTCCTCTTCTTCCACCAGCACAGGTAGCAGGCTCGTGCTGGAAAATATATACGTTTCACCTTGCTCCAGTACTACAGAAATTTAAGCTTTCATGTCTCTACAGCAAATAATACTTTAGATTATTGCCAGCTTAAAGGAAAGCATATCACCTCATAGACTATCATGAAACACTCACCTGTCCTCAGCTGCTGATCTGTTGGTCGACTGGTCCTGGCTTAGGCTCTGAGATGGATAGAAGTAAAATCAAGGAAGCAGGGGGTGAGAAAAAACACAGGTGGCCTCGCAGCACATTTTCTGTCTCACATTAAAAGAAACAATCAATGATTAAAAGCTTCATGCACACATATGTTTTGCGTACATGTAGCGTACCTGTCCCATGGCAGTGAAATGCTATCTAAGCTGTACAGCGTGTGGAAGAGAAAGATTGGGCTGATTCCTTATATAATGTGGAGCTACATGGAGAGCTCTGCTGTTTTATGAGTGTGTGTTGCTGAGAAGAGTGCATAGTTAACACTGGCACAGTGCTAAGTAGTGGAGGCGGACTGTGTGCACACACAGTCATGTGAACACACTCATACAGTGTAGCAAGGTGAGAGCTCAGACCAAAGAAGTGCGATATTGTGTAATGAGTGTGCATAATAGCTCTGATAAAGCTCAAAATAGGAAATCTGCCTCAGTTTTCCCTGTCCATCCACTTTCTCAATTCAAGGTTGCAAGGAGGAGAGGGGTTGGGGGCATAGAATGTGGGCCAGAAGTAGACTACACCTCATTTTATCCAACAAAATTTCAGTGCCATTTTACATCAAAGCAAAAGTGAAACCTGGCTCCTGGCACCATTAACTGCCCCATCCATCAGTCTTCTTAAATGCTTATCCAATTCGAGGTTGCAGCTGGCCATTTATGGTCACAATCACACCCATGACCTAACAGGAGGAGGAGGCTACACTACCTGCAAAGAGCTTGCAGGGAGGACATGCAAATTTCACACAGAAAGGCTCCAGCTGGCCAGTGGATTCAAATCCAAGACACACTTACTGTGAGGCAACAGGGCTATCCACTGCAACACCACACAGTAACAACACACTGTTAATTTGGTAAAAACATTCTTCCCATGGAGCTAGCTTTCCATTTTCCCTTGTTTCCTTAATAGGACAATGCTATTGGGATAGATAATAGATAATATGGTTAACCAATAAAATGAGAATAAGAATTTGAGGTAAAATTTATTTTACAAGTCAGTGTGTGTTTGTTGCTGCTGTTTATTTCTAACTCTACAGCTGCACATAAAGCACTGAAACTTTAAGGTAATACATTTAACTATGCCAGGGTACTCGGTGCTTTCAGTCCTGACCCTCCTCAATAACCTAATAAAAGAGATGTGTAAAGTGTGTGTATATATCTACAAAATAGAATGTGTTGAGATCTGGTAAATTTACCCATTAGGGGATTAACAAATTATATATATAAAAAAATATATATAATAAATAAACTACAAATATAACTGATCAATTCCCTAATCTAAATTTAGGTATCTGCAATTCCACAATTGTAAAAGATCACTTAATCATTTATCAGCCAATTAGGACCAAACATAAAATCATCTACACATTTTCTGCATCACCATTTGAATATATGAAAACTCCTGTGATAATGCAATGCATAGTGTGCACTGCTGTAACTTCACAACTGGGAGTTATTTGGTGATATTAGTGTGATATGATGGAATAGGTTGCATACATAAAACATATTCCTACAGCAGAGTGTCTATAAAACACTCAAAGTAAAATGTAAATAAAATAATCAGTGAAAGTCTAGCACTTACATTTTAAACTACAACTCTGAATACAACCTGCTCCAGACCAGCTTATGTGTTCAGCATAGGTTACTCCGGTGATATAGCCAGCTTAAAAGTGAGCCACCTTTGTGACACTGAAAACTCAATATACCTTGCTAACCCATTAATCTTGGGTCACAGCACACTCCTCCAAGGCTGGTTATATCTGTCCACACAAAACAATCTCATTTGCAAAATTGAGCAATGAACTGTAAAGACCAATTCATCCAGACTCAGAAACCAGTAAAGATTAATCACTAATAAGGACACAAGCGTAATAAATTGTGAAAATCAAATAGCTTTGTGAGTAACTTAAGGGAAATGCTTGATGAATATAAATCACTTAAGAAATAAATAGAATTTCTAAAAATAGATATAGAAAAATAATAAAATAGATAAAAAAGAAATGGCTTAAACAATACAAAAAGATCTATTCTCTACCCATTATTTTTTCAAAGTCCATATTTCTCTCATCAACTCATCTTTTTCATTGCCTTTCATGAAGCACTCTCTTGAATTTGAAGTAAATTTATCAATATTAAAAGAACTTTAAAACAGATATTGATGAGCAATATTAAGTATAACACACTTGCCTCCTTTGGCAACCGAGTTCATGGATGCTGAGAGGCCATCCTGTTACTCCCTATGGGATTGGCTCTAACAGTCAGAATTTCGGCTACATTCTTAGACCTTTCCCTTACAGTTATAATCCCTGCCCTGCCTTCTCCTCTCCTCCTAGCCCCAGGCAAGAGCGCCCTTCTTGGCCTTTTGGAGCAAAACCCAACCCCTGACCAGCCTATTGAACCCCACCTCCCTTCAAAACACACCTGCTTTCACACAGCACATACATGAAGTTGCAAACAGAAAGAGAATGGGTTAAAAAGAGGAAGGGGAAGTATTCATGAGTGGGTGTTGAAGAGAATGGAGGAAACCGTATTCACTTATGCATCAAAGCACTTCCCTTCTGGTACTAACCTTAATATAGCTCATGTCTCCAGCAGTTGAGTCCACCTCTTGTCCTCTCTCTTCTCCTCCGTGGTCCGAACAGGTTGGCTGGCTGCTGACCACAGTTGAAAAGTCAAAGATCAACTCTTAGGTACTATCCATTTTTGGATGCTTGATTTATGCACCGGATAAATTTTCTAGCTATCTAGTCTGTTACTACATGAGACAGCAAGAGAGATGAGGAACAGGCTTCATCTCTGTGGAGGTGGACTGTGCCTATGCAAAGCATGACCAGAGAGATACTAATTAGCCTCTGCACTCCTCCCACAGCAACAAAAACGCCCATTTGACTAGCAAATGTGGCCTAAGTCACAGGGAAATGTTGAAACTCAGTATAATGATAACTTCAGATATGACTACTGTGACTACTGATAATTCCTATCAATTTCTAATTGAAAAGAGGCAGTTCATGCTGCTATAAAAAATGGCAAGATGCCAAGTGACAGTGAATTGCTATGTAATACTTCGTGTTAAAGAGGCTTGTGTTTTATGTGCCCCAGGTAAGCTATGCCAATTCAAACATCAACTGACTGTGTGTCAGTGGACAGTGGGTAATGTTCCTTTCTAGTTGCTCAGAAGGAAAAAGGCTAATCAAGAACAGTGCATTCTCAATTTTTTGCCAACTATCACAGTGCATTTTAATGGAAATTCTCAGCATTGTCAAACTGCCACATCATTAGCTGATCATCATTGTAAGTAAACCTCTAGTTCTTTCCTTCTTATCTACTATTATATTCTTTCTTTTGAAAAATCCTCTTTGATCAGTGAAGTCTTGTGTTATGTTTCCCTCTGGGAAATGAGAATATATCTGAGGGCATACCAAGAAAGACCAACTGTATATTGTGTAATGCCACCCATGAAAAGGTCATAGCTCAGTGTACATGGATGACTCACACTCTCTCAGCAGAAATAACATTTTTGTTTTGCAGCTCTATCAACTACATTTTTAAAGTGTTGTGAACTGACTGCCACAAACTATGTTTGCAATTTAATCCAAGCTATTAAAATTGTCTAAACTGCAAACAATCTGAAAATTCTATAATTTGGCATCCCTTAGTGGTCGTGGCAAAAAAAGAAAATAACAGTTATGTAAGAGATGTGCTCCGTTTTTCTTTTTTCATTACTCACCTCTCACTCTGGGTAATGGTCTCATCTGATCCAGGTGATGTGCCAGTGGGAGACACCATATCAGCTGCTGTGGGAGGGGTGTTAACAGGTGTGATAGTTTGGTCCTGATCAGGTGGGTTGCTCAGAGTTTGGGCTGGATGAGAGGAGTCAGACTGGCCATTCTCACAAACCTCTGCACCTGCTGAGATAAGAGCAGGACGACTTCATCTATAAATAAAATATCAGGATGAAACATTAAGAATATAATATTAAATTACATGATTACAGGTTACTGGCTTAGCATTTGTTCTAATATTGTCACACCAAAACAAATTAATTCAGTGTGACCTGAATGGAAATTACAATACCTGACCATTGTTCTGTAACATATGAGAAAAATTCTTCTAGTGTTCTGTGTAGTTCTTATGTAAACCACAATTAATGCACTTAAAAGGAAATCAGCAAGTGATGTGTTAACCCTGTAATGTCAAGTGTATAATAATTGATACATGAGTATTTGAGACGTCTACATTAGTGTGATTTTTTCCCCTAAAAAACCCAACGCATATAATCAGACACATGCAGTATACGGATATATACAGATAAACTCTATAAATGCTGGATGTAGTAAAAATTATGCAAGTTAACGCATATGCAAATTAGTATTAAATTGTTTTAATTTATCAGAAGGTTCAATAAACACTTCAGTTTAAAAAAATTAGAAATTTCTGGCAAATATTTCATGGTTCAGGCTTGACAGGGTTAATAAAATGTGTGTCTTCATATGATAGTATAAAGATACTAAAAGTAAAAGTAAAATTTTGTCTTACCAAGTGCAATCTTTAACAAAGCAGTCAGAGAGTCTTAGGTTATCAAAAAACAGAAGTGATAGTCATACTATGACATTTAGTAGTGTTTCACCTTCATCGTGCAAGATTTAGTAAAGTCTTCTCTACTCTAAACAAACAGCATACCAAGTGAGTCAGGAAATGACTCACTCTTTGGTTAAGTTGTAAATGCATGCAGTTGAGCTGTAGCCTAGCTGACAGCAGGGGGAGCGTAACGTGAAACAGAAAGATAGCAAGCGATCGACACTGAAAGTGTATTACAAAGAGAGAGGGGGGAGGTCTTACTGTTGTTCTCTGAGTGGGACAGATCAGGGAGAGCACCCGCCTCTGGCTGTCTAATGCTGACAGCTTGTGAGTGGGTGCTCAGCGGTACCGCTGCCTCTTCCTGAAAAACACAACAATGATAAATATTCAAAAAAGGAAAGGGGTGAAGAGATCAAATAAGCAACACACATAACCATATACTAAAACAGCAGGCACACAATCAGTCAATAGAAACAAATCTCTGTCAAGGGAGAAGATGTTGCATAAGAAGTCAAAAAAAAAATCTTACAGCTGACAGACAGCACAAAGAGTCTGCCCCTTCATTGATAGGTTGTTGGAAAGACCCCAACTGCTGTCATCTTAATAAGAATTCAAAAGCAAACATCACTTTGATAATGTTGGCATTGATGAGTGTTCAAATTAGTTTTATAAACCTCACAGGCATGAAATTAATTAAAGAGTGAGCAAGTAGATAGAATTCAAAACATAAAAAATAAGCAAATGTGAGAAGACAGATTATAGCAACTACTACTCCGTTTCACATCACTATAATCTTAGGGTTTGATCAGTGTCAGCCTGCATAAGGAAGCAGCTTCAGTACAAGCATGCCAACTGCATCTGTGTCTTGATGTTGTGAATAATGTGTGAAGAGTTATCTAGTAGGCAAATGACAGAAGAAAAAAGAAAGGGTGCAGATGTTATATGAGGACAGGGAAAGGAAGGCAGAGACAACATTTAATGTCATACATCACGCTGCACATTTAAGTTTCAGATTTCTACTTAGTGGCATAAAAACTGTTAAAAATCTACTTGAGACAGCAGTCAATGACAGCCACAGGAAACTCATGGAGTGTTTAAGGACATTCACCCAGGTGTTATTTGCAGCTGAAGACCCTGAAATTTAATAAGACAATCTGCCTGAATATGCTGACTTGAATAAAAGATTCACTACTTATGACTATGTTGAAAATGCAAACCAGAACAAATGTGTACTGACACAACTTATCCACCTCTAGCAAGTTTCAGATTAACTTTGATAAAGTAATGAATTAAACCAGAATGCCAATGACATACTAGCTCATCTGGGTCACGATCCGCCACAATTGACAGTTGCTGTAATGTGTGAAGTACAGAGAGTGATAAGTTTTCTTGTCATTGGTTGGCTGTATTGCACTACTGAGAATCAAAATCCATTGAGAAGTGAAGGAGGCTCACAGTCAGTCATATCCATGGCAACCAGCTGAGTTCTTGACCAGTCCTACTCTCGCTTAACATTATGCCATAAATAAACCTAATGAAGGCATTTATGCATAGATGGCAGAGAGGCACACCAAACACTCATTTTCTGAACATTACAATCCAGACCAGTACTGTACGAGAAGCAGCAATTCCTGTGAAAATGGAAAAAGTGCCTTTAAAAGGACAAACACGGCCTTGAGTACATTTTGGGTGAAGACCCATTAGGTGTGTGCAAGTTTCATTAAAATTTCTCTGGGAGGAGAAGTGATTCTTGTGAATGGACAGATGCCTTACAGTGGCATAACCTCCTTGGTTTTTCAGCAGGATAAGCTAAAATGTCTTTTGTGGCCTTAACTCTAGTACTGTAGGACCTCAATAAATCGATGTCCCAGATAAGTTTCGTGTACTGCTGGTTGTCTATATATTGGTCACTTCTGGTGAGCTGGTCGTATAGCTGGCAGTACCAGGGTTAAAATTCAGTTCCGTAATGTTCATACTGAATGAACTTTACAGAAATATGTTACAATAAACAGGAAAATGTGATTGCGAAGAAACTAATGTTATTCATACCGAATCTGTTTACTTTTAAAATATGTAATTGAACCAAGAAAGTTAAAACAAGCATCAAATCGCTTTACAGAACTGTGCTGCTTAAATCGTCTACTTCTGGCAGAGTTACTGATAATTTATTGTCTTGCTCAAGAGAATATCAGCCATAGCTGTTCAGAGTGGAAAACAGCCAAAGGAGCATTTTGGTTTTGCAATCCACATTATTCAGGCTTAGTGGTTTGGTGAAAATCTCTTTGGAGATTTTACTCGCTTTATAGAAAAGCCATCTATGGGATGACTGAAATTTATGTTTAGCAGCAAAATCTCACTTGTTATTCAGACATGTCAAGTTGCTACTTTGTCAGTTAAAATTTCTGATTATCTAAAGTGTTAATCGTATAGTTTTCAGCTAGTCATTTTAGGTCATCCCAAATTCTATGGCAATGCTTTGGAGTATTTTTTTTTAACGAGGAGATACATAAATACCAACACTGATCATCACATTGGCCGTCAAATGTCAGTTTGGCCAAATGGTTTTCAATCCCTGAAAGATGCACTTTGGAAGCTTGGGTAAAAATATCTTTCAAGGAAAGAACAACTCATCTTAACCCTGGTATTAAGTTACACCTTTCCACAGTTTCAGTCTGCAACATTCCATCAAGAAGCATCGTTTTGTTGGAGACTGACTTCACATTAGTGATGACTGAACCAATTTGTACTATTTTTATGGAATATTTGATAAAACATTGAAACACACACAAAAGGAAGATGTGCAACTCTTTCTATGACAGGTTTTTTAATTTGAAAGTAATTTACCTGCAAAGGTTCACAGTTCACTTCTGGTTCTGTGCAGGCTGCAGAGTCTGTAAATAAGACAGAAGATAAGAAAAAGAAAATTTACAGCAGGAATAAATACGAGGAGGAAAGAGGAGGCTGGAAAACTGACAAAACAAAGAGGCTGATCACTGAGAACCCAAAGCCTTGTCAAATCCATCCCGGGGTTAATGGCCATTCAAGAACCCAATGCACTGTCACCATAAAAGGTCAGACCGTCTATTATGTAAAGAATCGAGCTGAGGGAGGGGCAAAGGGGTTAAAATACCATCCATGGCTAAGGTGGCATTAATGACCACATCTGCACACTTGTTTTCTGTTTCTCTGCCTGCCAGCCGCTCATGCAGGCAGAGGAATGGGGATTACTGAGATCACTTCGTAGCCTCAGACTAGCCGTACACCTGGCCATAGAAGGCTTTTGAGGAAGAGAGGGTTTCTCTGCTGAGACACACACACACACACACACACACACACACACACACACACACTCCCTCACAACCTTTAGAAGCCCAGGGCCACAACAACCATAGAAGGTAGGGGTCTGTTTCAGATGGCCTCAAAGAGTGTGTATCCTTACAGCGAGTGAATGACTGAGTGCATGTGCTGTACTGGCTCTTTAAAGGTGGTTGAATGCCCTGTGACTCCCATGGATTACTGGGGCATGAACCACTTTATCTCAACCTCGCACAAATAAATCAACACTAAAGACATTAAGTGTTTGTAAGCCTTTGTTCATGTTAAGAGTTTATTCTGTACAACACAGTGAAACCTACAGACTCATGTATTTGCTGGAAGGTGTGTGAGAATTCAAGGTTTCGTCATTACATTTCATGAGTTGGTTTGACAAAGCTGTGGATTTCTGCTCACATAAGGTATATAACAGAGAGGTATTCGCACTGAAATATTGGTAGTGGCTGTAAATTTTCTCTTCTTTCGCCAATGTTGTGGTTTAATAGACAAAGACAAGTGAGCATCAACAAACATATATAGATAAAATTGCAGTTTCTCCATAACATCTACTGCAACATTCACAGATTTACCTAAAATAAAATGCACAGTAACAGATTTTTAAAGATTTTTTGAGTAAGCTAGAAAAAAAAAAGGAAAAAATAATTTGGTTTGTAGTTTTGTAAATGTACAAAAATATTTAGTTTCAATTGAAATTAGTTTTAATATTCTTTTGCTAAGGAAATTCAGAACACAATAACTCACATTCTTGCTGCTTAATTCCGGCTCAAATTTCCTTTTTTTAAAAAAAAAAAAAACCACCTGTCAATTCTCCTAAGTTTGATCCATAGCTAGGAAGAAGAATACACAGATCACAGCAAGGCGACAAAAATATTAAACTATATTTAGCTCTATTTGACTTGGCTTTGAGAGGTTCTAGTTAGCTCTAGGCCAATTCTGCTAAATACTGGATTTTAAAGGCTCAAGGAAAACTCCTTTAAGTTCTTAATTTTGTCTGAGATAACTTAGAACATTTCATCCGTTTTAAAGACAGCTCAAAATGTGCAGCCACATTGAAGCATACTAGTATTTTACACGTAAGTCTTAATACGTTATTGCTGTTATGCCCACACTCACCTTGACTTTCTCCCACTGTGCTCTGCCCAGACTGGGCCTCCACAGTGATGGCAGATAAAGGAGTTGACGTGTCCCTCACTTCCCCTTCTCCTCCTGTATCCACCACCATCCACCTCTCCTCCACGTCGTCCTCTTCCGCTCTGCTTTTTACTTTATCTGCCGTTTCCTCAAGCCTACTATCTCTTCGTCCGTCCTGCACTTGGCAATTCCGCTCTTCTAGCTCATTCTTAAGGAAATCTTGAAGGGCAAATTCTTCATCCCAGTCCAAATCATCTCCAGCCTAAAAATAAAAAGGCAAAATGCTAAGGTGAAATTCAAAGCCCACTCTGGCAAGATCCCAGAGGGCTGAACCATGGTTATGGTTGGAAAAAATAAAAACCATATTTGCTATGTGCAAATATACTACCCGATTTAGGTATTACAAAAGCTGTCACCATAAAAAAGTGCAGCTTAAAAGTTACAATACTTCTGAAAGACGGGATTAATGCTCACTTTTTAATTTGGAATAATTTCACAGCTGTGCTTGTTGCTTAATTCGGGGCTATAGTAAATTACATATTTCCAAATGAGAAATGCAATGATTACAGAGGACAACATGGTTACTGCATGCATATCTATCATTCTCAGCACCACACTTATTCTTTTTTTTAGAGTAAAAACAATGGTGTTTTAATGGAAATGTTCAAGCGTGCGTCAGTGCATTTTGTGTATGAGCACTGCGTAGGTGTGTGGTTGCATCTGACTCTGTGTGCATGTGTGTTTATGTGCGGGGGTGCACATGTCCACTTCAGTCGCCAACTCACAGCCACCTCTCTTCTACCATCTCTACTCCATCTGTCTGAATACAGTATGAGCTCTGTCACTGCTCTCCAGCAAAACCATCTGATGCCCATGATTGTGTCTGCTCATTATTATTAACTTTACAACAACATGCAAAAAACACGCATGTAAATTAGGAGATTTTATTCTATTCTACCACTAATTGACATAAATGAGAGACCATTGAAAGTGACCTGGCAGATGATGTACATCTCATTAAGTATGATAAAAACAACACTTACTGAACACTGACTACAGAGTGAGATTACTGCTAAGGATGGTGAAAGCAAGAAGTTCTCATTGTTTATCACATATAGCTTTAAAAATGTTTCATAATCAAGCTTTTCCCTTTCATCCCCTCCTTTCTGACCTCTTCTTCTAGTGTAGGTGTCTGGCATGAGGCCTCTCTGCTGTCCTGAGGTGTCTTTAACTGCTCAAGCTCCTCACACAGCTGCCGCTTCTGGTTCTCCTGTTCCTGCACCCTGTGTGCAATTATACAAATCTATGTCAATAACAGGTCAAGAATTATTAGTTTAAGAAAAAAAATGTAGCTACATGCACACTGTCCAAAGAGTAAAAAAAACAAACAAACAAAAAAAAACAAACACACATGCACAGAGATCCTAGAAGAAAGTACTGTGAACATACTGTACCCAATCCGCAGGCCCATGCAGTGTCCCATTCTGTTGCCCAGGATGACCAGCGCCAGTTCTCCGACTGGCCCAGTAATGGTTCCTTCACTTCAGTTTTGTAGTTCCAGCCCTTACTCTTAGACTACACACAGACAGACCCTGACACGTGTCCTACAGCAGAACCATGATCTCAGCACTGTTTTTTTTAGTCCAGTCTGACTTTGAACAGTTTATTTTCCCAAATACGCCTGAGCAGGGGGTCAAACTATACCTACAGTGAGCCCTCTTCAGTTTTTCCTTTCTCCCAAACAAGATCACCCTGGCAACTTAGCACATCTAAATCCCATATGGACAGCCTGACCAGTTCTCCCCTTTTGGTCTGATACTGCACCACTCTAGCCCTGTTATATATCCAAAGGGGACGGCTGTCTCCATGAACACACATATCAACAGACACCCGTACAGCACAAAGCAAATCCATCCACACACAGTCAGAAAAAAATCCAGAAATGGCCCAGACCCAAACTCAGTGAGGCGGGCCCTCCACGGTCACTGAGGTCAGGATGATTAACAGGTCTTTCCTCCATCCACTACAACTGACTGGCCAACTGAAACAGAGTCCTGACAAGTAGGGACACCCACCACAGTGACACTTGCAGGGCTCTGACAGTAGTGTGTGTGATGTTATTTATGTAGATTAAATTAAGCTTTTGGAAACACTGGACTCAGAGGCAGAATCAGCTTTGCTGGTTACACAAATCAATTTTAGGCAAGTTATACACACACACACACACACACATACATATAAATAAACAAATGTATTAAGCACCATGAAGCAACCAAACTCTCTTAAGCGCAAGCATCCTAACAAGCTTACACAGACAGCTGTAGGCTTATATGAACTTGAAAGGTCAGATACTCTAACTAGCTAACCTTGATAGCTCATTATGCCTAGACTGCATTTAAATTAGTATTTACGCTGGTATGCCTAATCAGCTTCTAGCTCATTTGCCAGCATTACTTTACTTGGAAATAATTTTTTTTTAGCTCTACCCATGAGGGTTAAAACCAACCAATGAGATCACTGCTACTCAAAACAACTCCGCCTCAAAGAAATGTTGTCCTACCTTAAAAGCAAGTCATCTTTGATTAGCCACCACAAGATCCACTGCAATTCTGCGCTCTTGCATTGTTTTTTTTATCCTGGTATTAACGTTTCATCCACCACCGCTCTCATACCAGAATCTCCAGAACACTAACTCACATTAGCGTTTAACTGCTCACACCGTTCTGACTGCCCACTTATATTCACACGCGCAGCCATAAATGAACAGGCACCTCAGAGAGCAAAGATCTACTCACCTGACTGAAAGGTGGAGGATGTCAGTGCGTGACCGCCTCATGTTACTGGCCATTTTGACCAACTCCTTCTCCAGTGAGTCTGTGTATTGGGCCAGCTGGTCCAGGCTGACGGCCCAGTCTGCCCTACGTGAGTCCAACTCGGCCTGCACCGTCTGTGGGAGAACAAGGCTTTGCTTGGGTGAAAGGCCACAATAGCTGGGAGTCTCTTACACCTCCAAAAAGTTGTGACACCTAACTGACACACACTATTTCCATGCCAGTCAGTACACTGAAGAAGCAGCAGAAGAGACTCATACTAGCACAGCTGAGGTCCACTAATGATTTCTGTCTCATTTGGTATGTTTACTGCTGTATGGCAGTACGTGGCTAATGAATGCAGAGTGGCAACAATGCAGGAGGAGGGGGGAGAGAGAGAGAGAGAGAGAGAGAGAGAGGAGGGGAGTGGGCTGTGCTCATGGTAAAACACACTGACTAAACAGCACTGCTTGGATGGGGCCTGTTGGAGAGTTATATAAGTGAGAGATCTCTAGAGAGGAGAAATGGTGGGTGGGAAGGATAGAAAGAGCAGATATGCTGTGATAGAGAAAAAGAGTGCAACAGGTGGAGAAAGTAGAAGATCACTTTACATAATTTTATGACTCATATTGAAAAAAAGTGTACCCTCTGTAGACTTAAATCATTCAGATATTTACAAAGACACAAAGTCTGTGGCACAGTGATATTTTCTGAGGCTTATCTACAGCATTGGAGGTAAGGAGATCCAGACAGTAAAATTCAAAGGCGCATGTGAAAGAATATCCCACCTGAAGACTGGTGTCCATGTTGCTTCCTGACTGTGTATAGTCATCCAGCAAGGCTCTAACTGTAGATATGACAGAGGCGCTTTCTTCTCCAAAATCCCTTTTCTGAGAGACACAAAGGAGGAGCATATTATGGAAAAAGTTAAAAAGTTCAAGAAGATCAGCACCTTTTTTGAGCATCTCACAGGTGAACTGTTTAATATGGAAAGGAAATGTCTCATAAGTGCTGTTAGAAATGTAAACAGGTTACTTAATGTGAGCCCTTGTGAATTTAAGTGTTAAGATAGCCACCATATTGTTAAGTAAACTGTTATTTTCTTATTTAGCGCTCAGTATACTGCATCTCTAGTCACTGACAGGTAGTCCTGAAATATTAAACTAAGTTGAAATAAAGCACAGCTGAAGCTAAAGCTTTAAAATGGTTGAACAAAAACACTCAATGACTATTGCATAGCAGTTAAAATGCCATGGGAGGAAAAACATAAGAGTGTAATGAGATGGTCCAGAAGTGACTATTCTACAATCAGTTTTAGGGTTGCAAGTCAAGACTTTACGCATAATTACACTGGATTACCAGTTTGCTTAGGAGGCCCTTGAAATCCAGAGCCAAGTGTTCAGGGCTGGGCCCCTGCAGCATCAGCAGCACCTCTCTATCCAGAGTCTCATCCAGAGGGGAGGCAAAGCTTGTAGTAGTGGACAAATGGTCAAGTCCATGGGGAGCCTGTAGACAAGGGCAATGAATTCATATGGATCAGCCAAAGACACTTGAAAAACATTGTTGTGGAGAGGCTAGTGTGTGTACAGTATGTTGTATGCAACGAGCTGCATCAATCATTAGTACAGGGACTTGTGTTGCTTTGCATTGTCTGCTAAATATGTGAGACACCACAGTCTGAAAAAGAAAATTCCAAGAGTGGTCACCCTGACATACAATTTCTCATAACTGCCACTGCAATCAAGGGTACTATAAACTGAGGTTATACAATATAGCCAATATGACCAGGAACTTCCAAATAGGTGTTTGGTGTGTTTTTATGTGTAAGGATTTAAGTAGTTCAGTTTAATTTGTATGGAAGAAAAAAAAAAATTGTCTAAGAAACGCGGCAGCTATGAATTCTCAATCAGAACCCAAACACTAGTGACTGAAAACACTGTACAAAGAATGTCAGACTTTAAAGTAAAACAGGAGTAGAAGGATCAGTTAATTACGGGGCAGCAGGATGAAGGCAGAAGTGAAGAAATAGATGGCAGAAAAGTACAAACAAATAAGAGTGTGGGAGTGCTGACCTCCGGTGGTGACTGTGCCAGAGCCAGTTCTGTTTGTAAGGATCCTGAGCTGCTCTGGTTCAACCTATAAGCCACTGACAAAGACAGACTAGCCCTAGAAGAGAAAGAAGAATGAGAATTGATGTAATTATCAAGTTTTGAAAAAGCCTTATAAAAGGTGACAAGAAATAACTTTTCACACAGTTAAAAACTTAGAAAATTCTGAATATGCTTTGCCTTAATCCTAAAGATGAAAATTTTAGACTCAATTTTCTAATCTTGTGTTATTTAGTTTCACTCACCCAGCCAGGTCTGGGAGAATCATCTGCAACTGTCTTTCCAGCTTGTTCTTGTCCACCCTCAGCAGCTGGAGTCAACAACAGATAACAACCATGACTCATTCCATCCCATTAGATATCCAGCTGGGTAGTCTACTCTTTCTCTACTTTGAAAAACATGCTGGCCATCAGGCCTGGATGTGGAGAGACAGCAGGTGATTTAATTCCCACACCTAAACTCAAAAACGAGGCGTATTCGTAAAGTAAAAATACAGACACAGCAAAATTATTTCAAATGTTATAAAACACTCATTCCTCTGGTGAGGTTTTACATTTTAATGCTGCCTGTCCCATTATAATGAATCCAATCTCTTAAGAAAATCTTCAAGGAATTTGCCACTAAGGTTCACTTGGATACAAGGATGCACTGATAAAACATTTGATATTTTTGTCCATAACTTAAGAAATCATAAGCCAATTTTAATCAAATGTCAAAGGGATAAAATGATATAGGAAGGGATGAAATGATAAAGTGATGGCATTTTAGATTCAAAAGATCACAAGCCAATTTTGAACATGGATGTACAGTAAACTGTATACAGTTTACCATCAATTCATAAAGATAATTATTGCTGGAGTTTCTGCTAACTCTTTTTGGCCCAAACAGCTGTGCTCCAGGGGTTAAAAATGTATCACTGGCCAAGCAAATAGAGCAGGAAACTGTGAACCTGTATAAAAGAAAATTCACGGTAAACTAGAGAAAGCTGTTAAATGTGGAAACTTAAGAGATGACAGGGTGTGAAGTTCATCACACTGACCTCTGTGATGGAGGAGTATTCCTCCACTGCTGCTTTCAGCTCATCTATCTGTCTGCTCTTCTGTAGGAGGTAAGCAACACAATTTTTTTTTTCAGAAAGAAAATATACATGCATGTTTTTAAATTTAAGATTTTAAACAACAGTAAAATGAAAAATTAAGCAAGATTAGACACTGACCTCTACTATCACAGCATCCTTTTCACTGATGATTGTATCATAAGAGTGAATCTGCATCTGAGGAAAGGAAAAGAGCATTTACATAACAAAGAAAGCACAGTAAGTTTAACATAGTTGAAACAGAACTTCAATGAGAAGGGCATTTTCTAAAAAAGAAGATATTCTCTAAACAAAAAAAAAAAAAAAAAAGAAGAAAAAGGGAAAAG
>VUQH01012454.1:33589-55550 GCA_015106775.1 Etroplus canarensis
CTTCAATGAGAAGGGCATTTTCTAAAAAAGAAGATATTCTCTAAACAAAAAAAAAAAAAAACTGAGGTCATATGTGAAAAGGGACAACATGTGAGAGAAGTATAAAGCATGAGACGTAGTAGAGATGTAATAACAGTGGAAAAAATACTAAAGTTGTTTGTTGTAGAGCAAAGGTACCTGAAGGTCAGTGTTAATGTCACACAGCTCTGTGATTCTCCTCTGAAGCTCGTCTGTCTCCATGGTGACCTTGAAGTTCTGAGGAACCATCAGAGGGGAGTTAGACAGCTTGTCACATCCTTTCATGAGCAATCTTATGACATTACACGCTGTAAACAGTCTATAAATTACTGAGTACTACTAGTGTGTATGTACTAAGATATTTGATTTCCACAGTCAACTGTACTGTAAAACTCACCTCTTCTTGAAGAGATGCAATCTTGGTGATGAGACTCTGATTTTCTCTCTCCTGAAAGAAGAGAAAGGTCAATATATTTGATATTAAAAAGACATAGTCCACTCTTATGTTTGAGCTTGGCATAAAACGGTGTACCATACAACCTAAAGTTACTAAAAAATTGATTATAATATTGAAAAAAATTATTTTTCTAAAGGTGCCCTCAAAAGGCATTCTACAGACTGTATACAACTTACTACCTCAATACAATCTGTATGTAGCAAATAAACTATTTAAATGCATGTCTGAAACCACCACAAATGGTGATAATTTTAACATTAATTAAAAGATGTTTGTTATAGAATGGCACCATTATGGGCTAAAAGCTGTTGCAAGGCAACACAAAAGTCACAACACTTTTGACTCACCACATGTTTGCTGTGTGCGGAGGCACGAGCCCTGCCTTCCTCCGTACAGCTCAGAGTGGCCTTCATCTCTTCCACCTCCTCCTTCAGCAACTTCTCCTTCTGTGCTAGCTGCTGGTTACTGCACAAGAGAACAAGCAGAGATCAACATTACTAAACAACTGACTGCAGTAAATATAGTATCTGTGTTCGGTATATTTAGATGTACATGAAAGAATCTTACATCTTTGCCTGATTGCGTAGCTCCTCGTTTTCCTCTGCAAGCTTCTGGTTGCTCTCCTCCATGCTCTCCACCACCTGCTTCAGCTTTTTTACCTCCTCCTGGAGTTTTTGGTTGCTCATCTGGAGGTCAGCAACACAGTACACCAACTCTGATGTTTCACTGAGGAGGGAAACACACAAACATATGCAGGCATAATGCATCTTACTTTTACAGATCAAGGGCATATGTGGGCAGTCAGGCAAATATAGGCAATAACAGGTTGCATTTATACAAACAGTACTGCAAACATCACTCACAATTCTGCTCTGGATGCTTCTCCTCCAAAAGCTTCCAAGCTTCCTGATGTCATATTAAACAGCATGGATCGCTTAGCTTAAAAAAAATAAAATAAATCACAGATCATTACAGCTCTACATGCCATCAACACTGTATCCATACATACAGTATAAAGAAATGAAAAGAAACCGAGTGATAAACAAGTGAACATTTACCACATAGGCCATCTCTGAGTTTCACTGAGTCCTGAGTGATGTCATCTTCTGTTTGCTCTTCCCTGAGACAAAACAGAGAAATGAACATTTTAAAAGCATGCAATAAGGTAAGTTCATGAGCTTTTTCTAAGATTTGGAAGCCATTCACTACCCTTTCGCTTCTGAGTTTCTGTAAATGGTAGAAATAATTTGCTGTGCTGCTTACCCTGCTGATGCTTGGAGCACTAAGCAAAATGACAGAAGCTCTCAGTTCACTCTGAAACTCATCCTCTGTATAATCGCTGGCAGCATGATGGAGACAGCGTTCTGGCTGCTGCACATTCAACAATTTAATGTTGCTGTTTATTTTCAGTGGTCAGCTATAGCCATTTAATATGTTGCACATACGCATATCTTCACTCACAGATGACGAATACACCCTTTTAGTCTAGACAGTAATGAGATCCATCATCACAAAAAGGAATCCGTATTGTAGCAGCAACAGTTTGTCAAATTATGCAGTCTTTAGCTTTAACTAGGCCACACTACAGGATACGATGCATTATCTCATATCTTTACCAGAACGTGAGTATTTGCAAAAGACAAATAAAATAGCATCAATATTAGCAAACATTTTCACTTTCAAATTTCAAAATCTAGTGTGTACATTTTTTACTTTTGTATGGAGAGTAGAAAAATCCTCTGTCCATGTCTAATCAAAATTTAAACGTGAGAGAGACGAGATATTCTCTTAAACGGAGATACACAAGGCTATGACTAAAACAATCTAAAAGGTAATTTCTTATGGTATGCCTCACCCACCTACACAACATCTACTTTTAAAACTCAAATGGAATCTGTGGCTCTGAAAAGCCACAAACAGCACAGAATGGGTAAAGGTGGTGCACAACATTCTCAACTTCTTGCACACTGTTAAAGAAGATTATACACATATATAGAAAAAAATTTAGCAAATTTAGTAAACAATATAGACACAATGCAGGTGAAAAGGAGGAAACTAGCCACATAATGATATGGTAAAGAAAGCTGGAGAAAAACAAAATTTTCAAATGAAATCTGGTTAAGTCTCATTTTTCCAAAAATGAAACTCATGGCTATTTTCCATTGTTTTTCAAGGCTAAGTGCAAAACTGCACCACTTCTTTAGTTATTTAACTCTGGTCTTAAAGATTAACTGTGATTCCCCAATTCAAAACAGGTACTCCAGAAAGAAAGAAGCAGAAGATACTAATTTTCAACATATGGCCTGTCTTAATCAACAGTGAATTCCCTCTTTAAAACATGAGACTAACAAAAAGGAACTTTTATTTCTGTTGATCCATAGTAAAATTCTTATATCTTGCATCATATGCATGTGTAGCATAATGGCTTTAGGCCACTTTATCAGATGTTCCCAGATATTTACTTACATTCATACTGTAAAAAATATGTACAGAATATCTGATTTATTTCCCCACAAAACTCAAACTTTCAATAAATTCAGCTCAAATCACAAACCCTGATACAAAGAGACAATACATTTGGAGTGAAGGGCATGTCTATTATCTTGTACCCATTGTTGCGGCAGTCATCGATCCACTCCCTCATGACAGCATGGTATGTGTCCAGATCAATGGACACATCTTTGTGTTCTGGGTCCAGCATGTTGCACAGTTCCTCCAAACCATTGTCTTCTGAACTGCAACTGGTGGTGTGACGCAGATAGTCCACAATGTGAGACACATACACTTTACCTAGAAGATGAGAGCAAAATCATTTCAGAGAAGAATCACCATTGGATACATTTACCTGTTAAATACATACATACTTTGATGGTTCAATGCATATGAGAACCTTTTGTGGTCATGAATTTGCAAACACTGACATTTGTGTCCATTTCAATGATTGATTCTCTTCCTTCGCACACTTGAACACCCCCAGATTGTGACAAATTGTGGTTATAGGTGTAGGCAGCAAAAGCAGTAACCATAGTGACTGAGCCACGATTAACTTTTTGGTAGTTGGTTTCACACATTTCTCAGTGCTCATTTAACTCAACAGTCTACACACAGTAACCAGAACAAAAGTCTATGCACCATTTTTTTCTGAGAACAATCAACTGAGCAGCAAAAACACAAAAGAGACTGCAACCTTGGCTGTGATCTGGTTCAGAGGTAAAAAGAAAAGATTACCACCTCCTCCCCAGTTCTTGATTATTCCCCATCCATAAATGCAGCACAATATGGTTTACCACAAAAAAGAATTAAAATGTCAGAAAAATACAGATGCTTCTGCATAAAGGAGAAGGGGCTTCTACACATTCTGAGATATGAATGACAGAGCAAAAGCAGGCATGAGAGGAAGACAGAAAAGAGCATGAATTACTATTGCAGTCTACAAAAGACGCTCTGTCATACTCCAGTCAATGACGAGTTATAATTTGTCATCAGGATTCTGTATTGAGCTAATGGCTAATGCTTGACCCAGCCATTAATTACTGTGTGAGCACATGCCAGCGTACCCCTGCGCTGAGTGTCACAAGCATGGAAGATGGTGTCGAGCAGATTCTCTTCACAGATGAGGCTGATTTCCGCCATATTCTCGTTCCTGTTTTCTGAGGCAACTGATGATCCTGAACGATCATGAATATGAAAAACACAGCAAACACAGAGCATTTAGTTGTGTAGCAAAGAAAGCACATGATACATTTTCCTGCAGGCACTGCACCAACTCTGTGAAATTATGACAGCCAGACAACTCGCTACAGAACTACAGCTGGTAAATACTTCTTTTAATAAATGCTCCATTGTGTTTTTAACTAATACTTAAGCAAAGTATTGAATTTACATTAAATTAACTTGTCTGGACACAAAATCTTGCAAATGTTGCATAGTTTTCTCTGTCTGTCTGAAGACTGGCCCAAAACTGGACTCGCCAGCTGGATCAGATTGCTAAAAATGAGCTGTTGGGGAAAATTCTTAGCACTAATTTCTCACATTCTTAGAGTGTTTTTCTATCCAGGAATTCTACCTGGCCCAATGTCTGATATGCGGCAAGATTTACTAACAACTAAACTGATTTTGTTTCAGAGCGTGGAGCATGAACGTCCAAAACTAATACAGTAACGGATTCGGACACGCTTTCCAATACAAAGTCTTAAAGGAAGAGTTTCAGTTTCCTGTAATCACTCCTGCCATTCATATTGGCTGCAGTGCACAAGTGATGAGGAGGGAGTCCTCATTATCTACAAAAAACCACTGTTAGAGAGAGTCCAGCAAAAGAAAATGCGAGGATACTGCAGAAAGTAAGTTATGTGGAAATTTAAAGAAAAATCAAATGGGCATCTTCCAAACAGTTACTCGGTTTAATCCACATTTCTCCTGGATTAAATGTGGCGGCATAAAGAGGACACTGTGAACCAAAAACAATTACTTTTAGGAAATGCAGTTTTGAGATGAGTAACACAGTCAGCTGTAGTCTCAGAACACATTTTTGCACAGGAAAAAGCCTCAATGTTACCTTCTGTCACTTGAAATCGCTTTTTATGGTGAGTTTGTAACAGTTGCCGTGACTGATGAGCCATTTGACGCACAAATGATAATGGACTATAAATCGTTTACTGATATGCACTTGAAAATATTTTAGCATATCTTTAAAGATGAGTTGATGATTCGGCATCCTGTTTCAGGCTTTTCTCTTATTGTTTATACTGCACATTAGTGGTCCACAATTGCAAGCATGTGGAAAAACTATATTACACCTGAAACACAGCTTTTGGGGTTTTGAAGCTTGTTTTGCCCTATTTGTAAGCATGCCTTGCAGACCTCATTAATTTACCAGCTGTACAACTAATCTTTTCATTGTGTTTATTCACATTTCTGTGCTTCCAGAAGAAAAACTGCAGTTTGGAATTCCCAAGCATTGAACCAAAAGTTGTTAGTTTTGAAAGAAAGGTCCATTTTTCTATCAAGCAGCTCTTTGATTCCTTATTGCTTTCATCTTCTTGGTATTATTCAGGTCACCTTGAAGGAATAAACCGGAAATCTAGCAAAACTTTATAAACGCCATCATGTTCAAGGACCGCAGGCTGATGCAATATACCATTCTGCACCACCACACACACACTAACACTTCCTTTGTGTGTTTTTGTGTGATTGGCAAAAACAACTGATTAAGATGAAAGCTAAAAAGTCAGGGAAAAACTACAAAGAATTTTTTTTGTGTCCACCAGCATATTTAATGGTCAGTGTGCCCTACCTCCATCTCCCATGGACAGTCTTTTCACAATCAGAGCTGGGTAGGGTAGCTCACACTCAGCAGATTTTGTAGTGTCTTCAGAGCAGAATTTGAGGTTGTAGGAGAGGGTGCTGTGACTTGGAGTGAAGGTATGAGACAAAAGTGGGCTCCTACTTGGCCTCTCGCTCTCAGGCTGTACCGACTGAGGTCCTCGTGTGAATGTAAAGTAAGGGGAGTCCTTGGACTGGCATGAGGGTGTTGAACAATACCTCTGCCATGTCTTAACTTGTTTTAACTCACTTCCATCAGCACATCTCCTCTCTCCTAGAGTGCTGGTTATAGTGTATGTGGCGTTAGCTGGAGTGGAGCGGGTGCACGTAGGAGTGGAAGGGGTGGACAGAAGGACGGACGAATGCTGGGAAGCTGCAGAATTTGGCATCCCCATCCCTCTCGCCCTCTCGTCTCTGTGGACAGCGCCTTTCTTCAGGATGGCTTCCAGGTTGTGCCTTAGGCCAGACTGAGGGCTGTCGTAACTGCTGGAGGAGAGTTTGGGAATCTGGAAAGGTGAATTAGGCTCTCGGTCACCGCGCCACCGAATTGTCTGCAGTTTGCGACAGATGCTGTCCACTGGATTGTGACGACGTGAAGGCTGAGGGGTGCAATAGTCCATGCTGCTGATAGCAAGACTGTAGTGTTGGTTTCCTGGCTAGAGGAGAGGCTGAAGTCTGTGATAACAAAACAAAACAAAACAATGAAGCAAAATAGTATACAGCAATATAAATAACAGGGGAAACCGCAGGTATTCTGCTAGGAGACCGCAAACACTGAGGAGCATAACACCATGAGGCACTGGATAACTAGCACAATCAGCATGTATATGACTGTTTATCTTCGGCTGGACTGACTCCAAGGTTAGAGGCAGATAACGGGCAAATAGAAGCTCAGTGAGAAATGCTGGGAACTGCTCCACTAGGGAACAGCTAAATAAGAAAAAAAAAAATAGCTGTGTGATCATTTAAGCCACCCAATAATGAAAGGTTTAGTGTCAGGACTGATAAATAAGCTGGGTGACAGGAAGATGGCTTGTAAAGAGGAGGGACTGTAAAGACAGTCAGATGGGGTATGAACTTGAAACCTCACTAAACCTAAACAACCAAAAACAGCTTAATTAAATGAGTATTAAAAAAACCCAACAGAGTATATGGAAATAACTGCATGCAAACCAGTGTACAAGGCTGCAAAATTATGGCTTCCTAAAACACCGAAAAAATTAAAGCAAACATGCTCAGCTCCAACCTCACCTGTTTAGGCGCACAGGTGTGCAAACTGGCTAATTAATTCAAAAGCTGCCTTAAGAATGTATTTACACAACAGCATTTTATTTCAGTAAACACTTCCTACCGCAGTGAAATTACACAATTAAACTGGGCGTCGCAACTCATTTTATTATTCTACATTTCTAGAACAAGCAACACACACATATAGGTAAAACATATGGAGATAAACTTGTCCGGCTGCACCGCCGAGCACAAATCCATGTACATGCAAACCTCTCACCACTATTCGTGCATATATAGCTGTTTGTTACCTCGTTAGTCTTGTGTGAGAAAGAGTCCTCAACAAAATGTTTGGCCAACTGTCCAGACGCACAAGCTGGGCACGGATAGTTGGAAGCAGAAAGAGTTAAATCATCAGTGGGTGTTTCTGGCTCTAAAAATGAGTCAGCACCCCCTCCTTGCGGTTTCAAGGGGACACAGCACCCAATGCAACAGGTTGAAGCAAGGGGTCTGGCAATTTTTTCTATCAAAAGAGCCATTTTTGAGCAATTTTTTGACCCCAAAAAAATCTGCTCAGGCTTTAAAGTGAAGGTGACGCTGCCCATTGCACATATTTAAAATCTTTTATCACATGTGAGTGCAGTGGCTGTGTCTTTGGCACTTCAACTTGGCATTTTTCACCACAATAATGCCACTTAATTATAATTTAATTTATAATTAAATTATAGCACAAACATAATGAAAGTTGTTTGGTTTATGTGGCCCAGATCTGTCCATGTTGAGCTTATGTTGCCATATCTGTCTCATTTTGAACAGGCACACATGTGTTCTATTAAGTGTGAACCACAAAGATTTGTTAAGTCTTGTCTTTAAAATGTTTTTCTACCTGTACCACCGCACTCCTAATTCAGTTTAGTTTATAGCAATTAAGTGCATTCAAAATGAGAAACACATCCACTTTTCATTTAATATATATTGCTGATCAATGTATATTCTTATTTAGAATGAATTATTCAATTCAAAATAAATTTTTATCTGTATAATTGTATCTCCATTGTTGAGGCATTTTTAATCTGGGCCCAATACAGCACATTGTTATTACATGGCCCGATTAAGGTATACATTAGGCTGACAGTTGGTGCCAGTGTTGAAAATGTTCTGGGCCAGCACAGAAATTGCAAAGGTCCATTGCAAATAATTATATTTTTCTGTGTATGTACAACATTTGATACATAAAGTGGGTTTATGTGATTTTTGGTGTCAGTACAACACAGTGAAGGGACTGGTTTGAACCTAAGTGATTAGGAGTAAGCGGTTTAGAAGGTAGAACTTAGAGGTTCACGGCTGGGTTTCACTGTCATCACAGCAACCTCGACTCAGACATCTCCTCTGCTCTGAAGGTAACTTACCACCACTAAACTACCAGTGTGTGTGTTGGAGGTAAACAGCCCCTGCTTTATTCCAGTTATAGGTACTTAGAACCTATATCACAATAGACAAATTAGTGATACGCTTAATTCTGATTAGAATCAGAATCAGAAAGCCTGTATATAAGCATGTTTCTATTTACACCTGTATTTTAATCTGTCATTTTATCAAGAAATGTAATGAAGAATAGATACAGTGCATACAAAATAACAGCCTGATGGACTTAGAAAGAGATGCAATGACTATCAATATCTATCACCTATAAAATAATGCATTATAGCAAAATTCATTTCCACACTGACTTGCAGCTTAATTTTTTAGTTGGAATAAGCGTTCAGTAAATACAATAAAATTCAACCATCTTAATTAACAGTGGGAAAGGAGGGTTATTGCACACCCTGAATAAAACAGCCTGCATATTTAATACTGTTCATTGGGTTATATTCCATTGTAACTTTCTTATGGAAAGCAGACATATTTTTGTGGTGCTGAAAAACTGATCAAAGGTGCACATTTAGAATCTATCTTTATTGTCACCACTGTGTTATTCAGATTGCCTTCATTGTTTTCAGAGAAGCAGCAGCAACCTGTCTGCCACCCCCATGGCTAACAGCATTCAAAGCTTCAAGGTAATGAAGGAAATTAATTTATTGTGTCTAAATGCCATCACTGACTTTGGAACACCTACCCTCAGTAGCAGCTCCAGGTGTAGCATTTTGATTATTCCTTGGCTTCTTCACACTTAAAAATCCCCCCAGTTGCCCCACAGAGTAGAAATTCTGGCACTGCCGCTTGTCTTCATTTTGCAGTGAGCAATGCTGAAAGGCCTTGAGAGCCACAGTCATCAACCAGTGTCCTTATTGTGGCAACAAACAGTTGAAAAACTAATCCCAGCAAATCCCAGCACTTGAAAAAGTCCACTTGTTGTCAACATGAATAAGCCTTTTCTTTTGTCCATGTTGTTGCCATTTTTGGAGGTAGGAGAAGAGGGAGGGGGGGATACAGTGCACTCTGGTGCTTGTCCTCCTCTTTGTCAAGTGTAACCTGCTCAGCAGAATCCACTTTCCCAGCTCATGTTAAGTAGCTGGAGCTTTGCTTGTTTTCTGACCCTGACCACCTGAGCAGTAGACAGCAGGCTCAGGCAGAGATTAGGGTGGACATGTGCAGATGTATACACACACAAACACACGAGAATGAGTATTGGCTTTGGCTTGGAGATGCATGCCAACTTTCAATTCCACTGAAAGAAATAGTACGTTGAAGTTTTTATTGCAGTTTGGCCTGTGACATGTTTGGTATATGGGTCACATTTGGCTCAAGTGTCTGCATCAGGTCTTTATACATTATCCTGAAATCCCTCTTAGTTTGACAGATTGGTAATCTGAAAGATACAAAGATACAAAGATACAAAAGAGCTTTATTGTCATTTCAACCACACAGAACATGGTGAAATGAAATAGTGTTTCTCCAGGACCTGGTGCAACATATAAACATGTAAACATATGACAGAGACAGGACTAGTTTTTATTTCTACAGGTAAGAAAAATTTAAGTTTAAAAGATTTAAAAAAGAGATAAATAAATAAATAAATAAGGTGCAATGTGTGCAACATGTGCAACAGTTGCAACAATGCCAAGGACACCCTACAATGCAAAAACAGTACACAAAAAACACAAGAACAAGACACTAGTGCCAAAAGAAGAAAGATATTGCATATGAAGGGACTCCGTTTGTCTGTGGGAGTGTTTGGTCAGAAGCCTTGCACTCATTCTTTCCTCCCTTTGCTGCACATGGTAGACACTCAGCCACATTCATATTTATAGCCTCTTAATCCCAGCCAAACACCGGTGGGACGGTGTGTGAAGTGAGGGATGCAGACAGCAGTGAAGAAGGAATATGGCTCATTTTGAACACAGAGCACTATATCACCTTTCCAAAATTACCATTATATTTCTATGTTATTGGGAAAAGATCTTAAATATACATGGATGCTGCCATTTTTTATTTGTCTGCAGAGAACATGTAGCTAAACAGTGGCACAGAAGATTGCATTTGTGTGTTTATGTACCTGAGCATTTTCAGACCATTGAAAAACAGAGACAGAGTAACAGCAGTACTCTGATCAATTTCACACAGTGCTTGTACTGTGGTCACTCACCAGTTCCCAGAACTGTAATCTGGGATTATGGTGCAAGCAACCGTCTGCACCAGAAGGGAGTGGATAAAGTGCCAATCTAATCCTAGCCAATTCTAACACATAACTGACTGCTGGCCAGCAAGAAGTGTCTCTTCAAAAGAAGGATCACATTATTCCTTCTTGCTGAACAGCAGGAAAGGACAGGACTCCCAACTGTTCATTTTTTTCTCACAGTTCTTGATAAATCTTTCACATCTCTCTCAACCTGCTGTTACTGCAGCACCACAGAGGTAGCTTGCTGACATCATGGACTCAGAGACTGGATGACTCACATTCAAGGCTTCGGTGCTAATTTGATGCTGTTCTGTTTATATTTAACGCTGACCTTTGACCTATGAGTGGGCTAGTTGAGACAGACAGCTTCCATGGAGATAAACCAGAGTATCATTTTGCTTTTGAATGCAGTTCTCTTCTGTATGTCGAAGTCTTAATGTAATAGTTTTGCAGCCATATCACTGTAGATGAGCTGTGGCGTACACCTTGTCACATTGATGATGTTACAGCAACCCCTGCTGGCCAAACGCAGATGGGAACTATTGAATAGCACAGCAGTATAATCTAACATAAAACGAACGCAGATATTTTATGCAACATGTAACTGTAAAACAAGTCGACTCTAGGTTGCTGAAGGGGAGGATAACATCAGGCTTTATAGCACTTCTCCTTTGCAGCTGATTAGTTGGTGAAATGTAAATTAGGTCAACAAAGCAGGGACTCATTCATAAAGCATTCAGATTCACCCTAAAAGTCACACTTTTCCTTGCTTTGTTCTTCTCTGTGTTTTTGACCAGGCAGTTGACCTGGTTATTCAGCTCTCCCCAGCTCTAAAGACCAAACCACATGTGGTGGACTTTGGGACAGTATTCACTGACCACATGCTGACTGTGGAGTGGAGTGTGACTGAGGGCTGGCAGGCCCCAATCATCAAGCCCTTTGCAAACCTCTCTCTTCACCCAGCTTCTTCATCATTACATTATGGCATTCAGGTACACTGAACCAGTTCATTTTTAAAAAACTTTTGGATTCCACTGTATTAGAGTAACTTTGCATGATTAACATATAAAATCCTTAATTATTTTATACTGGACTATTATGCAGCCCCTCACTTCATCATTTGTCTGAAATAAGCCTCTTTAGTTTCTCTCTCTCCCTTTGTACCAGCTTTCTTCTAATTGGCTGCCCCTCATAAACCGAAGGTTTAAACAGCAGGTGTGTGGAGCATCTGTGCTGGCAAACCATATTGAGGCCATATAAGGATATTACCTCTGAATGACATCATATAGCACCAAGAATAGGAAAAAACTGTGCTTTTAGAGCAGCATGAAGTCTAGGCTTTTGCTCACAGGGATCCCTTGTACATACACTGATAGTATTTGAAATGGCCATTTTTTATATGATCATCAACCATTGTAATGCTGCAACAGAAGATAATGAAATGCACAATATGTCTCACTTTAAAATGAAACTGTAACAATTTTTTATGGGCCTGTAATGTTCTAATAATTTCATGATAAGTTGAAGTCAAATAAGCAGGTTTACGCTGACACTGAGTCAAAAGAAAACTTCTAAAAATCCTGTTTAATGGACTTCTTTATGTCATTGAACATATATAACATTTAGAACAAGGCAACTATGACAATAACACATTAAGTTTTATTAAAAAATGATTAAATCTGTAATTCAGCATTCACATTATCCAGTACAATAAATGCATGTATTACCAAAATAAAGCTGTTGCCATGCTTTCAATGTATGGTTTGAATGTGTGACTAAATTATGCTATCAGGGTTAAAAGTGATGATGACTTCTCAGGTTTCAGCACTGCTTTAGTTTAGTATCATTTAGTTTTTAGCAATTTTCAAATATTCTGTCTCTTCTCACTAGCTGTTTGAAGGCTTCAAGGTATACCGCGGGGATGACAACCAACTGCGCCTCTTCAGGCCAATGCTCAACATGAACCGCATGGCTAACTCTGCTAAGAGAGCTTGTCTACCTGTAAGGAGAATCTACAGGAAAAGAAAATGGCTAGATGTAGGAATGAATAAGTAAATGAATGTCCTGGTGACAGACAGTGATGAACTGAATTATTGCTCCCCATGTCTCCCTTCTCCAGGCCTTTGATCAGTCAGAGTTGCTGGAGTGTATCAGGAGATTGGTAGAAATTGACCAGGACTGGGTTCCTCACTCAGATTCAGCCAGTCTGTACATAAGACCAACATTTATTAGCACTGAGGTGAGGAGGATTGTAAGTTCTTCTGGAGATGTAGCGGTGTCTAAACTCTAAACAATAAAGGTTTAATTTTTTTTTTACGGGTCCATGACAGCCTTCTCTGGGCGTAAAGAGGCCTGGCCGCGCCTTGCTGTATGTGATCTTGTGTCAGGCTGGCTCGTACTTCAACTGTGAGGCAGACGCCATCTCCCTGTGGGCTGACCCAAAATACACACGGGCCTGGGAAGGAGGAACTGGAGACTGCAAGATGGGAGGGTATGTACCTGTAAGCACATGCTGTATGGATGCTGGATTTTATTTTCTATGAATCAGCTAATGCACTCTGATGATCAAATTCTGTTTTGATTTATTAATAAACACACAGGTTGTGTGAGATGAAGATTTTTTTACATGTATCCTCTCTGGATTTTCGCAGGAACTACGGATGTTCTCTGTTCGCCCAGTACGAAGCAGTGGATTATGGGTGTCAGCAGGTTCTCTGGCTGTATGGGGAGGACCACCAGATTACTGAGGCAGGAACTATGAACATTTTTCTGCACTGGATCAATGAGGATAGAGGTTGGTCAGTTGCAGAGACTGTACATAAATGACTGGCATAGGTCTGAAAAGGGCCTTAAATCTGCATTCTTTTAAATAACAAGTGTGGGTTTCTGGTTACAAAAAGAAGCCAGAGCTCTAAAAACGGCTGTAAGAAAAGGGCGGCTGTGGCTCAGGAGATAGAGCAGGTTGCCTTCCAACAGGAAGGTTGGCAGTTCTATCCCTGGCTTCTCCAGTCAACATGCCAAAGTGTCCTTGAGCAAGACACTGAACCCCAAATTGCTCCTGCTGCTTCCAACACAGTGTGAATGTGTGTGTGTGATAGTTTAAAAAAAAGGTGCTTAAAGGCACAGAATAAAGTATTGAATGTGTGTGTGAATGGGCAAATGAGGCTTGTAGTAAAAAAGTACTTTGAGTGCTCAGTTAGAATAGAAAAGCGCTAATTAAGCACCAGTCCATTTACCAAAATTACACTACTTTTCACTTGATTAATGACCTCTGTAAATGCTTTCCTGATAGTAGCTACTTTTGAGTCTTCTTTACTATTGTGTAAATTTTGTAAGTTGCTGCTTTGCAGCCAATCTCAATACAGTGGGATTAATAAAAACTGGAACTGGATTAATAAAGTATTCTGATTCGGATTCTGAAGTTATTCTCACTAGATTGGCTCTGATCTGAGGCTTCAAAACAGTAGCCCACCAACCAGGTTTTAATTCAAGGGGGCATGAGATCAAGTTCTATCATTATTATAATGAAACAAATTTGCAAAAAAAGAGCACTGCATATTTTCCTGCTTGACTCAATTATCTTTTATATATTTTTTAATTACATCAAACTATGTTTTTCTAATAGAGGAGGAGCTTGCAACTCCACCTCTGGATGGCATCATTCTCCCAGGCATTACTAGACAGTGCATCCTGGAACTAACCAGGGAATGGGTGAGAAGGACACCCAGATAAATACACACAGCAGATTTTAGGTGCAGATTTTGTTATTAATGGTAAAAAATAATGTTGCAGTTCTCTTTTTCCAGGGTGAGTTTAAAGTGACAGAGCGCTACATCACCATGGACCAGCTATGCTCTGCTCTCAAACAGCAGCGGGTCAAAGAGATGTTTGGCTCTGGCACTGCCTGCATGATCTGCCCTGTAGGAAACATTGTCTACCTGGGCGAGGTAGGAAAGACAAGCAGACAGTTATATTCCGTATTTAAGCTAAATGTCTTAATATTAGATTAACACTAATCTAATATGAAAAAGCTTTTGGTGTGGGTACTAAAGGTAATAAAGTATGGCTGTTAAGAATGACACACTTTTGTCAAAGATATTTCACTTTAATCGGATTTTGCAGTGATAGCTATAAAAATTCCAGCTGCGTTGCCGGCATCAAACTTTGTCTGATTTTAGGATCATCGCTGAAATGCGATCATAAAAGTCATAAAGCTTAACTGATTTAAATCTGACCGGTCCACTTTCAGCGCAGCTGCTGTTTTTAGGTTACTTGCACTCTTACCTGTAGTCCATGCTGGATCTATGCCAGTGTGTCAAAATGGAAACCCCTGAATTTATTCTGAGGAAAAAGACGAGGCTGCAGGGATCCAAATCTGGCAAATACAGCAGGTGGTGCGAAACAGTTGTTGGGTTCGGGTCATTTCCACTGACTGTTCTGCCTCAGGGTATTACAGTGCAGTCTCCCAGGGCACAGTCTGGTGGATGAATCTTTGCTGACCTGAAGCAGTTTATATTTCCACCTATCAGTAGCCAACTTTACAGAAATTTAGATTAGCAGAACAATAATATGAAGGATAGCTTGGTATAGTAAGTAAGTTTTGTTATGTCATCTTCTGCTTGATGCTAGCTGAAAAGACTAAGTTTGGACTTTGCGAGGACTTCACCCTTTTATTGCAAAAAAAATTGTAAATTATTGTAAAAAATAAACACTTCTATTGTCTATATTTAATCAGTGATTTCATATAAAAACAAAATATGAATGGTTTCCAATTGTTTAGTGATTGCTTTGATTAATGAGGCTCATGGTCTCTTGCAATCAAAAACACTGTGGCCTCTTTTTTTTTTAAACTCCACTTACTCTACTTACTTAAGCCCCGGTCACACTTTGATGATTGAACCAGCAAATGCTGATGCATCAAAATTTCTCTAAAAAGCTGGCATACACAGAACTATGATTTTTTTTTTTTACATTATGGGCATTTACATAATGTATTCATAACTTATATAGAACATTTTGATGACTTTTGATGCCTATTTGCAGTATCAACATCACCGTCATGCCATAAAAAACTTGAAGAACTGTCATAATTTTGCAGTTTATTTATTTATGGACTCAAAGGCAGGCTAGTATTCACCCTGTTCTCCAAGCAACTTTTACTACAAGTTGTTTCACAGAGATGTTTAAATTCTTCAAATTGTGTGTTTTAGAACTTGCACATCCCCTGTCAAGATAAACAGTCAATAAAGCTGACTTCGCGGCTCACAAAAGAACTCGCGGATATACAGGTTGGTGGACACTCACACATACCCATGCGTACTCATGTATACAGACACTGGCTTCTTGCAGATGTTGCTCAGTAACAGCTGGTTGAACATTTGTGTTCTTTACACTCCCTTTACCATGAGGATTCTGATTTCACGCATTAATAAATTACTATGAATAAAGCTTTCACCATGCTAAAACTATAACTTGTGGTATACTACAAAATTAAAGCTGGGAGTGAAAGTTGGGTTTACTGGCCTAAATTACAATGCTGTTATAATTTGTCACATGTGGTAAGCAACAAGTAAGGGGCTTCACTGGAAAAAGGGCAAATACATGGAAATTTTTCTAAATTAAGTGATTAATGTGGCTGATGAAAGGCAAGACCTATTAAAAACAAATATTCCCTCCAAATATTCACTTATCGTGCATCTCTGTAATTGCATTACAGGACTGTTATCTGAGCAGTTATTATGTAAGTCATTGAGATAAAACTATTAAGTTGTTTTGTTTTTTAACAAACCCCCGTTGGTCCTTATTTATCATACACCCACCATTTCCATTATTTTCCTGTAAGTACATAATAAGTGAAATATCTCATTAGGTAGTGAGTAATGACTTGGTAATATTGTACATGGCCTACAATCATGTCACATTTAAAGTCTACTCAGCACTGCAGGTTTAAACAGATTCATAATGTTCTTTGCTGAAGGCATGATTTGTGTTAATGAGGGTGTTGTGTATTGCCGGCTTTCTGTTATTGTGTTGTGCAATGAGCCTATTAGTAAAGATATGAGCTTGAGTGTGAGCCTCACTTGAACTTCCTGTTAGTGCTTGGCACAGTGCAGTTTGTCCTTAAAGGTCTTTTTCAACTGAAATTCACCTGTGTGCGATTAACAGATGTCCTCTAATGACCTCCATGTTATACAGGGAAAGGTAAAACTACCTTATATATATTTAGCATCAATTCTACATTCCATAAAGAAGATTCCAGACAGCTTGAGGCCTAATGAGGCCTAAAGCAAAGGTCTTGAAAACTGTCCTTTTTATAAGGAAGAGAACAATAAAAAGTCAAAGTAAGGACTTAGCAGTCTTGATAAACAGACTGAATTCCCAACTTATTTGACTTCACCTCAACTTTTCAACACTGATCAAAACATTTTGTCAAGTTAAAATGTGACTTTCCTATGAATGGACTTCTGAACAAATTACATGTATCAATTTTACACTCGCCATATACCAAGGAAAAGGAAACAGACAGGCAGATTGCAAATGAAACTTTAATCAGAATCAAAATCAGAATACTTTATTGATCCCAGAGGTAAACTGTATTTTGTTACAGATGCTCAGTTATATATATAAATAAATATAAATTTGAGAGGTAAGAAGTATAACAAAAATAAACAAATAAACCTGTTTGTATGAACTGCCATACGTAACATAACTCTAAAGTTAAACACTGTATACAATATTTAATACGAAAATATACAATATGAAAACAATATATAAACTCTCAAGGGGTCACAGAGTCTGTAGTGTAGAGGATAAGAAAAAAGGACAGAGAACGGTCTGCTGGCGTTACTCACCACATTGTCTGACAAACATTGCCAGTCAGGTAGTCAGTAATCCAGGCTTCATGGGAGGCATCCACCTGACAACGATGATGATGATGATGATGATGTTGATGATGATGACGACGATGATGATGATGATCGGCTGCGATTCCACTGTCCTGAAGAAAAAGAAACAATAATCCACCAGCGACAAAGGGCAAAAACTTTCTCAATCAGCATTGTCGAGATGGCCACTTAAAGCTTTAAAAAGAAGACTAAGGAGTTACAGAAAACATAGAAATTAAGGAAAACTTCGACAAAACAAACAGAGCGTCTGCAGCAGGCCGCATACAGATTAGCAAATGCACACTGAAGAGAAAAATGACAGCTAAAGGCCCAGCAAAAGTAGCAGGGTGAAGCCAATGACAAGACCAAACAAAGTATTTAAAACAGAGAAAAACAAGGAGGAGCTTAATGGGTGATAGCTAATGAGAGCAAACCAAGAGGGAACCAACAACTAGCTCCCCACAGTAGTCATACGGCCAATGAAGGTATATCCACAAGTACAAATTTCTTTGTGAATGCTGACCTGACTCCACTTGATGTTATGTGAGGCTAGACACTGTGGTCAGTAATTTTTTTTTTAATGCAAATTAGATGATGGAGAACAGACATATGTAGGAGCAAAGTTGATTCAATAATGTCCCTGAAATTTTTTTAAATAGATTTCAGCTGTGGGAACAGCAGATGGCAATGACAGTAAATGTGATGTGCTATCATTATGAAAGTATATGATCCCATGATCAATTTGGTTTTTGTTTTGTGCGGATCAAATGAATACTTACAGAGATATGGCTAAAAAAATTTTTTTTTTTCTTTTAAAAACAATTTTAAAAATAGTACAGAAAACTCCATCTGGTGGCCAGTCCGTATTTTCAAAACAGCTGTACATCTTATCAGTTCCACATCTCATGGAAGTCTATCACTGTGCCAAAATTCAAAATCCTGCAATAAATAGTTTTTGGCTATCACGACAACACAAAGGATTTGCAGCGGCAGAGGTGCTAAGGATTCCATCTTATCCCTGCTTTTCATGGATATAATTATAAGACACGAAAGGCAGACAAGTGGTTGGCAACTGACGCATTCTGTTGCTTATCCAGGTCTGGATTACAGGGGCAGCAGTCTATGCAGAGGCACATGGATCTCCCGTTCTCTAACCATCTCCAGTTCTTCCAAGGGAACAGTGAGGCATTCCCAAAGTGGCTGCAAAACTTACTGTAATCTCCCTAGGTTGTCATGGGTTTGCCCTGGCCCAGTAGGACATGCCTGAGACACCTCACACCCAGGAAATATCCACAACAAATGCCTAAACCACCTTAACTGCCTCCATTCAATGTGAGGCAATAGAAGGAGTCCCTCCTGAATGACCACACGTATCATTAAAAAAGCGCAAAATGACACATGAGGAGCATATAGGAAACAGGGGAAAACAATCAAAGAATCAGAGGTGGGAAAAGGACAAAGAACAGATGTAAAATTCAGGAAATAACATAATTAAAACCAAAAGTCACATCAAAGGAAGACGAGCAAAGAGAAAAGGTGAACACAAAAAGCTTTTCTCATCTCATTCATTTGTGCCTAATCATCTCCTCTGTCCTGAGGTGGGAAGTAACAAAGTACCAATACTTCATTACTGTACTTAAGTAGAATTTTCAGGCATCTCTAATTTGCTTGAATATTTATTTTCCTGACAACTTTATATTTTTACTCCCTACATTTCAACACAAATATTTCTGCTTTCTACTCCTCACATTCTAAAAACAGGCTTCTTACTTTAGCTTTAACACGTTTGAGGGGAGTTACTGAATATTTTGCATCACAGCATGGCTTGCCTTATCAAACTGATTTGAACGTAGACAGAGGTAACAATAACACAAGAAAGAAAATCCTAATGGTGTATCCATCATTGATGCTTACTGATGTAAAATATCAAGATGAAAAATGTATGCATCATTTATAGCACTATACTCATTTTGATGTTTAAGTGAGTAGACAAAGTTAGTTGTCTGCAATGTAGGCAACAGCAAATAGAGCTATGTTTTATCTGTTTTGGTTTTCTCTTTTTGTTTAAGCTGAACACATTCATGAGGATAACTAATAGAAGTTAAAATAAAGTTCCTGTTCCCTTGTATTCATATTATTTTTTATAGTATATTAATATGACATGGCATTCAGGTAGCTTTGCACAAAAAATATCTGCTAGAAATGTCCTTTAAAAAGCAGCTTTTTACCTTTGTACTCTGAGTGCATGTCAGAGCCTGTACTTTTTCACTTTTACTTAAGAAAGCAGTTGAATCAGTACTTCTACCAGAGTCTTTTTAAACACACGCGTGTGTGTTTCTACATAAGCAAGGAATGTGTGTACTTTTGCCACCTCTGCCTCTGTCTGTCTGGTTTTACCTTGATAAAAGAGTCTTGGCACACAGCTGGGATAGACAAACCATGGACTCTTTAAAAAACGTGTCCCTTTTATTCATAGGTCGTTTTATTTCATATGAGCTACTCGATCAAACTTTCTGCTCTTCACTGATTGTGTGTGCGATTAAAGAAAAGACAAAATCTCAGCGCATTGCACCATGTTATTAAAAGCAGCCCTTAAATATAAAAGTGTTACATCTGATTTCATAAAATACAGCAGTAATTTGTTTTGTTTGGGCCATAAAAAAGCGATTTATGATGCAGCTGTGCAAACGTCATATTTAATTGACATCACTTTAAAATGAGGCTCCGAAAGAAGGATGTCTCATTTTGTTAAATGCCAGCTGCCCCATATCCTCCCTACTCATGTCTTCTCCATACCTCCTCTACTCATATCTCTGGCGAGAGGGACTAAGACACAAGGAGAGGAGTCAAGGAGAGAAATCATGTACAAATTAAGAAATGAGAAAAGAAATAAGAAACACAAGAGAGAAGCAGAAAAAAATAAAAACATAGTAGTGACCATGACAGAGACTGTTTTCAGTTAAACAGCAGACAAATGTAAAATGCTGAACAAATTGAAAATTTAGGGGATACATCAGATGCCTGGAACTAGATGTCTTAAAGAGTTCTCTGTGTACAGGATATGATACTATGTTATGTTCAGTGACTCCAACCACAAAAATCCAGAACCTTACCTGATTTAAATGTAGCTGTTTTTCACTTCAAGGCTATCTTCTATGCAGCATGACTGCTACTTTTAGATTGCTCTTTGTAAGTCCCATATTGTCCCATTACACTTGTGTCTCAGCAGTGCTTTCTGGAACTCCTTCAGTGTGTTACAGCAACAATATTTCAACTTTCTTTTCATTTTAAGCAGGAGGATAAAATGTTGGTGAGACAAAAACACTGGGTTTTCGGTGAGCTGTGTGCTGGCATGCACTCGCATTGATTCTCATGTACTCCTCACCTGAAATATTGCCTTTGGTCTTGTAAACTGTGGACTTTCCAACTGAAAACCTCTGTGCTGTAGTTACTGATCCATCCCTCTCTTCTCCAGTGAGGATCCTCTGTCAGTCTAAAACAAAAGCTGGTGGTCCCTCTCAGCAGGAGTTTCAGGTGGCGAAAGTACAGCTCACGATGTAGTGATTTGTATATGACTTCTAGAGAACAAACTAAAATTATCATCCACTCTGTAAGCTGTGTAGACATGCCTGGAAGACATTTAAGCCAGGTAAGAGTTTATGATTCATAAAGGCCAGCTCCTGTGACATTTTCATCACAACTTCTATATTCTTTACTTGACTTGGAGAATAACTGAATGACTTTCGTACACTTTCAAAGTAAAATAATTTATTGTGGCAAGATTCACACTGGAGGCAGTACTGCTACTACACTACAGAGTTATATGGTAAGCCATTAGGTCTTCTTGGTCTCCTAAAAGTCCTCTAAACAATTTGATTAGTTTATTCTGCTTATCTCTTCAACTAGCCGTTCCTTTTTCTTGGTCTCTGTCTTCTTCTCTTTATTTTCTGTGCTCTGTTTGCTTTTATTTTTATTCGTAAGTCTGGGATGGTCAATTTGCATATCTACTCGCTCCATCATCCAGGCCTTGCAAATGATATGTGCTGTGAATGCGTTGCCTGCATCTTTATATGCGATAACATCCTCCTTCGTCGACAAAGAGTACAGACGGTCGTTGGCCTAATGGAGAGTTGCAGATAGGGGCAAGACAAACTCCTGCATTCTCTCATTAAGCTCGTTGTAATTGCACAAACCCAATTATTGCCTCAGCCCTTTGTGATCTTCAAAGCCAAGATGCTGCAAATGAAGCCTTGAACAAGTGGGAGAGGAGGAGGAAGAAGATTTAGGGGGAGTGGGGCGAAGGGGGGGTGGCAGCAGAGCTTAATGAACAATAAAATCGACAAAACGCTGGAAAACGCAGTGCTCCTTCCGCAGCGCTGTTAAATCTGTTGACATTTCATTTGGAAGGAAGCAGCACAGTGTTACCCCCCCCCC
>VUQH01012463.1:12857-28244 GCA_015106775.1 Etroplus canarensis
GGGGGCCGGCCAGGAGAAAAAGAGAGGGGGAGAGACAGCGACGGTTGCCACTGGGAGACTCACCAGGCTTGTTGGGATGGCGAAGATAGCGTTCCTCAGTCAGGTCCAGGATAGGATAAAGGAGCGGGGAACCCAGGTGTGCTCCTCTGGACCTCAACCCTGCCAGTCAATCGGGTACTGGAGGGGAGAAGACTTGACAAAACCGGCTTGATATGGGAAACATGAAAGGTGAGGTGAATTCGAAAGGCCCTCAACAGTTTCAGATGAATAGTAGTTGGATTGATGATACGGTCAATGAGAAATGGGCCGATGAACCCTGGCAACAGCTTTTTAGAATCAGTCTTTAAAGGAATGTGACAGGTAGACAACCAAACAGTCTGACCTGGGGTGCATTGTGAGACTGGGGTGTGATGACGGTCTACTCAGCATTTATTGGGGCGGCTGTGGCTCAGGAGGTAGAGCAAGTCATCCTCCAACAGGAAGGTTGGCTGTTCGACTCCTGGCTTCTCCACTCTACATGCCAAAGTGTCCTTGGACAAGACACTGAACGTCCTGATGCATCCATTGGAGTCTGAATGTGTATGATGTTTAAATGCGCTTACAGGCATAGAATGAAGCGCTGTGTAAATGTGAGTTTGAATGAGGCGCTTTAAAAAGCGCTTTGAGCGCTCAGTTAGAGTAGAAAAGCACTGTATAAGCACAAGTCCAAAAAGTGAGTATCCCGTGGAGGCAGATGTAGAATTGTGGGCGTATTTGATCCACGGCAGTTGAGAACTTCAGGAAGAAGGGTTAGTGACAGCAACACAGCCCCCAGCTCCTGGTTAACCCGTTCATCTGTCCATCTGATTGTGGGTGGTAGCCAGAGGAGAGGCCAGCTTCTAAAGCCTTAGTGAAGGCCTGACACATACCTGAAACACAAACTGAGGACCTATATCTGACACTATGTTTGTAAGAATATCATGTAGATGGAAAACTTGACCAGAAGATCAGCAGTTTTAAACGTGAAGGGTAATTGAGGGAGAGTTATGAAATGGGCTGTCTTAATAAACCTGTTCACTACAGTGAGAATTATAGTATTCCCCTCTGAAGGGGGCAACCCAGTAATGAAGTCCACAGAAATGTAGGACCAGGGTCAGCTAGGGATTGGCAGGGACTGTAAAAAGCCAGCTGGAGGCCGGGAACTAGTTTCCCCTCTGTAGCAGACAGAACAGGCCAACATATAAGAATGGACGTCTCTCTGGGGATAAGGCCACCAGAATGGACATTTTATAGTCCTACTCACCCCAAGGTGAATATCAGGAAGTTTACTATTTTAGTGTCCCTGTAGTGTAGTGGTTTATACATTTGCCTTATAAGCGAAAGGTCCCTGGTTTGACACCAGGTGGGGACACAAGCTCCTCTCACCATGGAAGGTTGTGCCAGGGAGGGCATCCGGCGTAAAAACCTCTGCCAAATTACCAATGTGGATTAATCTGCTGTGGCGACCCCTTGGGGAGAATATAAGGGAGTAGCCAAAAGATCAAGAAACTTATTGTTTTCTATTGTTCTAAATAAATAAATATGTGCACTTAAACTATTTTAAGTATTGTAAATACTTAGCCACGTTTAGAAATGTGATGGGTTAAAGATTTTGTGCTAATCTGATACCATTTTGTGTTGATGCTAGCAGCTGTCAGCACACTACATGGCATCATTCATAAATACAAAACCACTTTTGTGTAAGCACCTTTATAACTGTGAGATTTCAGGGCAATGGTATTTAAGACCTGAGACTGACAAAACCCAGATGTATGTAAAATTTATAAAAATTAAATCAAAAATGAGACACAAGGCTAGTACTGTCTGTACCATGTTGTTCAGAAGACTTTGCTGATGTTACGTACTTATAATGATTTTAGAAGAATCAAACCATTATGTAATGGGGCAGGAAATTAGGGGGTTGGGTGAAACACAAGGAGAAGGGTAAACGCTTTAATTTCTCTAAAAATACATGTGTATTTTTCAGAGAGCTTGTGTAATCCATTAAAAGGGTCATCTGAATGCAGTATAACCAAAGCGCTTAGCAATTTTTCACGCTGTGTACTCAAAAAGAATAATGTTATTGTTCTGACGGTCAAGAGGCACAAGTAAAATTTCCAATTTTCCACCAACAAACATAAAAATGTTGAAAAACATGTACTTTTTAGTCTCTCTTTTCTTTTTTATTTTAAAAACATGCAAAACTTCAAAATGCATTTTGATCAGCGTTCTGAAAAGTATATGAAAAGTATGTCTAAAAGTAATAAAATGCTACTGAACCTGTAGCATGACCCTTTGGCTTAGTCCATGTGTGTTTGGACAGTAACATTTATTTTGAGGTATTTGAAGTATTTTCTTTAGAAAGTTCATTTGCTGCTAACCGTTCCTGTTCAGCTGTTTCTGCTGTTAGTCTGTTTGTCGCTGATTCCTTAGATAGACTCCAACTTCACTGAGCTTGACTTCCCCTGGCAAGTTTTTGGCTCACTACTTTTTTCTACATTATGACCTTTTTTTAAAAAAAAAAAAAATCAACAAAGGAGACATCTACACATTGCATCTACAGGAACTTTTATGACATCCCATTCTAAATCCATAGGTATCAATGTGATGTTGTTGCCCTCCTTTGCACCTGTAACAGCTTCCAGTCTTCTGTAAAGGGTTTCTATAGGATTTTGCGGCGTGTCTTAGGATATTTTGGCTATTCATCCCAAAGAGCATTTGTAAAGCCAGGCAGGGATGTTGGACAAAATGGCCTAGCGCACAATCTCCATTCTAGTTCATTCTAAAGGTGTCAGATAGGGATAATGCTATGGGGTTGTTTCTTGAGGGTTGGCCTGGGCCCCTTACAGTAGTTTCAGTGAAGGGAAGTTTTTATGCATCAGCTTACTAAGACACTTTGGACAATTCTATGTTTCCAACCTTGTGTAAACAGTTTAAGGAAGACCCCTTTTCTTTGCCAGCATGACTTTGCCCCAGTGCACAAAGCAAGCTCCATAATGGCATGTTTTGATCAGTTTGGCGCGGGAGAACGTGACTGGCCCGCACAAACCTCTGACCTCAACCCCATCCAACACATGAAGGATGAGCTACTGTAGAATGGAGATAGTATGCTAGGCCTTTTGTGCAACATCACTGTATGACCTCACAAATGCTCTTCTGGGTGAATTGACAAAAATTCCCGCAGACACACTGCAAAATCTAATAGAAAGTTTTCCCAGAAGAGTGGATGCTGTTACAGCTTCAAAGGAGGGTAACAACTTCATATTAACAGCTATGGATTTAGAATGGGATGTCATAAAAGCTCCTGAAGGTGTAATGTGTGTGGCCCAAAACTTTTTTCCATATAGTGTAACATTCAGGAGCATTATGATATCATGATGTCTCTTCTTCTTCTCCTTCTTCTTCTTCTTCTTCTTCTTCTTCTTCTTCTTCTTCTCTTTCTTCTTCTTCTTCTTTCAACTGCTCCTGTTATGGGTCTCCACAGTGGATCATGTATTATGAATCTGCATTTGGATTTGGCAAATAGGACCTTCCTAACACAACTTACCCCATTTACCTGGCCTTGGGACTAGCACTAGGAGTATACCCTTCCTGACGCAACCCTCCCCATTTACCTAGGCTTGAGACTAGCACTAGGAGTACACTTGCGTGTGTCCTTGTGGCCGGGTTATGCCGATGACATGTCTAATTGGCTGTGGCTCAGGAGGTAGAGCGGGTTCAATCCCTGGGTTCTCCAGTCTATATGCCAAAGTGTCCTTGGGCAAAAAAATTGTTCCTGATGCATCCATCAGAGTGTGAATGTGTGTGTGATAGTTAAATGAAATTAAAGGCACAGAATTAATCTTTGTATAAATAGGTGAATGAGGCTTGTAGAAAAAAGCTTTGAGTGCTAAGCTAGAGTAGAAAAGTGCTACATAAGCACCAGCCTATTTACCATTTAATGTGAAGAAAAGGGGTCATGACCAAGCACCAATACCGCAGTTTTCACAAATGCGCAGATGTCCTACACATCTTTCAGCATGACTTGGCAGATCTGTGAGTGAGAGCACAGGCCAAATCAGTTGGCTCCAAAAACAGTCTTTAACTTGCCAGCCGTCTTGTATAAAGTTTGTGTAATGACAGCTTTAGTCCTTGTGAGAATGAAGCCGGTAATTGTGTGGAGCCACAGCAAGTGGCTGTCATGTGTCCTGCCGCCTGCACTCGCTATCCAGGCAGCAAGCTTACCTCGCCTAACCAAGTGGAGTATCCTACGCATAAGAAAGGGCAACTGCTGACAATGTCCCAACAGAGTTCATATGTGAAAGCGGCTTATGTGACAAGTTTGCAGGGAGAATGCGTTGCCTTAATACATCCATGGTCTAAAGGCCAGCTGTCAGCTTGATGTGCCATGACCCATTAGACCTGCTGCCAGTAGGGCAAAAATAACCCCTCAAAGTCCATTAAGTTGTTTACCAGGCCTGCCTCAACAATAGCCACCAATGTGGAGGAAATAATGACCCCCTGCTCTGAGAAATCCATGCCTCCGAACAAAGCCTAAAATATCTCCCACTCTCGCTTTATGAATCAAATCCCTAAACGTGGATCCTATTGTTAGCAGCAGCTGAATAACCAAGTGATGTAGGCTGTATTTGGCATATCCTGCTCCATTCCACTGCCGGTTGGAGGTTTCTCTCCATGAATAGATGCCAAGATTGGCCCCGAGACACCAGAACATCCTGGCTGCACAGCAAGAATGTAAACAGGCCCACATGTTATGTCTACCCTACACAGCCTGATTTTATAATCTCAGCCATTCTTCACCTTTATGTGTCATGCTATTGAACACGGTGGGAAAACTGCTCTGTGGCAGGAATTGTCTTAAGATCAGGATGTAGGTCATACAGTCAGAAGACACTACTTATTTCCAAATCACTATTATATACATAGTGCCTCATGAATTGTGGGAGAATGGGGTGTTGTTACTCTTTGGTCCCTGAACAACAATAAGTCAGACTCAGTCCTGGTGGACTCAGCTAGGGCTGCACATGGAGAATATCTAGGCATAGCCAAGGATCTGAAGGTTTCCAGTTTGGTGGCCTTGGGATCACATGTCTGCTTTTCGTGGATGGTGTGGTCCTGCTGGCTTCTTTGAGTGGTGACCTTTAGCTCGCACAGGGGTAGTTTGCTGAGAATTAGCCCACCCAATGTGAGGCCCTCCTTCTCAGCTGGATAAAGGAGCGCCCACTCAGTTTGGGGAGTTGCTGCCCCAAGTGGAGGAGTATCTTAGAGTCTCCTTCACAAGTGGAAAAAGCGTGAGAGACTGTCTGGCTTGTCTGGCAATCATTTGTGGTAATAAGAGAGCTCAGCATGAATGTGAAACTTTGGATTTACTAATTAACAAATGTTCCTACTCTCAGCTCTGGACATGAGTTGTGGGTAGTTACTGGAAGCATAAGACTTGGGATATAGGTGGTACTTCGCCTGAAGTATGTCTATACTCTGCCTTACAGACAGAGTGAGGAGTTCAGTCATTTGGGAAAGACCCAGAGTAGGGTTGATGCTCCCCAAAAAGGAACCAGCTGATATGATTTGGATATTTGACTAGATGCCTGGTATCCTAGGTGAGGTGTTTCAAATATGTCTTTCCATGAGGAGACCTGGGGTAGACCTGGGACAACCCACTGTAGATGTGAGAAGAAGAGCTGGAGCTGGTGGCTGGGAAGAGTGAGATCAGGGAATCTCTGTTTAAATTCACCTTCAGATTATTGTAAACCACTGGTCCACATGACAAATACCACCCAATAATCACCACTACCATCATCAGACCCCTTTAAACCCCCAACCCCCGCTACCTCCCTCCAGTCTTTCTGAACTACTGTATCAATATGACATGCAAAGTTAAGCAACTTACATTAGATAAGTGTTATCCACTTATAAAATATTCAAAACCATCAAAATCAGCCTTTGTCTCACAGTTCTACATATTTGCAGACAACTTCTTCCATGTCATTTTTCTTTTCACTTGAACATTGGAATTAGGAATAATTTCAATTGACATTTTCAAAAAGACATGAAGGGGCCTTCAAGTTTATACACAAAATAAACTTTAAAATGGCAAATTAGTGTCCCCTCAGCTGCTCACTTGTATTTCCCCCAAGTGGTCGCCACAGCGGATGAATCTGCATCGGTTTTTGGCAGAGGTTGCCCTTACTGATGCAACCTTCCATGGTGAGAAGGGCTTGGGTCCCCACGTGGAATCTAACGGGGGACCTTTTTCTTGTGTGGTGAATGTGTAAACCACTACACCACAGGGGCACTAATGGCAAGTACAGTTTGCAGCTAAAGTAATACAGTTGCTCAAGAGTCCTGGGTTTTCTTTGCGCTACTTTGCGTTTCATGATGTGCCAGATGTTTTCAGCTGGTGGCCAATCCACCACCGGGACCCTGAAGTCACGGTGTTGTAGTAGCGGCAGTATGTGGTTAGCATTGTCTTGCTGAAATATGCAAGGCCTTCCCTGGAAAAGACATCATCTGGAGGGGAGCACTGACGGTGCCTTTCCACATGTGAAAGTTGCCAGTAAGTTGCCAGGTATGCACCCCTATTCCATCAGGGATGCAGGCTTTTGAACTGAGTGTAGATAACAAGCTGGATGCTCCCTCTCCTCTTTAGTTTTTGAAAAGCAATATAAATTTGGGAAATACATTTCGTGTGGTGGAAAAGCGTAAAGGAGAAAGCGTGAGTTAACAAAGAAACATGATTCATCCATTTTCTCTGATTGCCAACCAGCGCAAACAAAGTCTGGCTGTTGTTTAACTTGCTTTGCAGAGCAATCCTCAGGTCTAAGCTACAGTGTGAACCAGTAAAACAAAACTGTGAAATAACAAATGATATACAAACAAAATAAATATTTCAAAAAATGAAGAATTGTGCATTGACTGAATCATAGTGTGTAAACATTACCTTTGCCTGCCAAAAAATGTTGCAGGAAATTACTCAATAGTTTCACTGTTCAGTGTTACTGTCAGACAGTTTTAGTTTTACTTTGACAAACATGTTTCACAATTTCTCCATCATTCACTTAATGCATATTTGTACAAACAATTAAGATAACTACAGTTTTAATTGCATGCAGACACAGTATAATTGTTAGAATGACAATGTTAGTCCATTATTTAATCTGATAAAAACATGTTCTGCTATCTGTCACGTCTTAACTGGTTGTTGCTGTTGCATAACCCTGTACACGTGGATTAGGAGTGTTCTTTGTTAAACTGCGCATGTTTTCTCATTTCAAACGCTGGCACCTTGATGTCTGGGCATTGCTTTAATGGGCATTACATTTTTATTAATCAGTGAAAGCGAGTTAGTGGCAAGTATGCATTTTCTACAACTCTCATTTTCCAAAATTCTTTTTGTTAGCAGCCCTGGCCAGCATTTTTAGAAATCAGTGTCAAGCAACCCAGCAGGACTGTTAAGGTTTGGCCTAAGGGAGCCATCTCCCAGCTCCAAGACTGTTTGGAACGCACAGAATAGGAAATGTTCTCCCATCAGACTGACCTGGAGGAATACACATCATCTGTGCTATTTTAGATTAACTTCTGAGCAGACAATGTCACTGTTAACAAAAGGATTTGTGTGTACCCAAATTAGAAAGAGTGGATGAACAGCAAAGTCATACAGCTGCTCAGGGCCAGAGACGCTGCATATAAATCAGGAGCTTCAGGTTTGCTCAGAGCTGTGCAACAAGCAACTATGAAGCACAGATAGAGAAGCACTTCAGCAGTAATGCCAGTTTACGGCAGATGTGGCAAGGCATCCAGTCAATTACAGATTACAAAAAGAAAAACACCATACACGCCAGCCAGCAACTCTGTCAAACTGGCCCTTACATGTATCATCATGAGAGTCGGAGAATGTGGAGACGTCTCTGTGACCAAGGAACACACATACTGGATGCTGGTGATGTTCAGGCCCTCAGGCAGCACTGCATTACAAACAGACATGGTTGTGTCACTGCATGGGCTCAGGAACACTTCCACACATCATCGTCTGTGAACACAGTTGGCCGTGCCGTCCACAAATGCAGGTTAAACACTGCTGTCTTTTCTGGACCAACGATCATTTAAAATGGACTCAGGCAAAGCGGAAAACAGTTTTGTTATCAGACAGATCAAAATTTTTAATTCTTTTTGGTAATCATGGACCTCCTCCGGATTAAAGAGAAGAAGGACCACTTTGTTATCAGAGCTCAGTTCAAGAGCCTGCATCTCTGAGGGTAAGAGGGTGCATTAGTACCTATGCTACTGGGAACCTCCGCATCTGGAAAGGCGCCATCAGTACTGAAAGACATATAGAAGTTTTTCTCCAGACGATGCCTCTTTTAGGGAAGGTCTTGCATATTTTAGCAAGACAATGCCAAACCACATACTGCAGCTATTACAACAGCATGGCTTCGAAGTAAAAGAGTCTGGGTGCTGGACTGGCCTGCCTGCAGTCCAGACCTTTCACCAATTGAGGACATTTGGCGCATCGTGAAACTCAAAATACCAAAAAGATGACCCAGGACTGTTGAGAAACTGGAATCTTGTACCAGACAAGAATAGGACAACATTCCTCTACCAAAGGTCCAGCTGCTGATCTGCTCAGTTCCCAGAAGGTTACAGACTGAAAGAAAAGGGGACGCTACAAAGTGGAAAACATGTCCCAGCTTCTTTGAGATGTGATGCTACCATCAAATTTAAGATGAGCAACTTGTTTCATGAAATAGTAAAAGTCTCACTTGCAACATTTGATGGTGTTTATGTTCTTTTTGTGAATAAAATGCTGGTTTATGAGAGTTACAAATCATTGCATTGGATTTTTATTGCAGCATCCCAAACTGTTTGAGACTGGGGTTGTGTACATACAAATAAAGTTTGTTTTATCTGTATTCTAGAACTTCACGTTCCATCAGGGCAAGCAAGGCATGCACTGTGTGCACAGTGAAATAAAAAACAAAATACAACAAATAAGCAATACCAAAGTGAACATGATCACTGACCTTATACAGTTGAAACCAGAAGTTTCCATACACTGTAAAAAGACGCAAACATTTTTTCTCACTGTTTGAAAAGAAATCAGACTAAACTTCTCCTGTTTTAGGTCAGTTAGGCAAATAGAAAATTATTTCTATTTGCTAAATGCTGCAATAATGAGAGAGAGAATATTTAAGAGAGAAGTTTCCATACACAAAGATTACTATGCCTTTAAACAATGTGGGAAAGTCCAGATGATGATGTCATGGCTTTGGAAGCTTCTGATAGGTTAACTGACAACATATGAGTTAATTGTGTGCGTGTATTTTAAGGCCACACTCAAACACGCCCCTGTAAAGAAATGTAAAGATGATCCAGGTACAAACAAGACTAGAAAAACAGTCAGGAAGAGATACAAAAGAGACAATTGTTATACATATGTACAGTGTGTACAGGTCTATGTTAGTGTAAGTGTGTGTGTGAGTGGGTCAGTGTGAGAGCCAGTGTGTGTGTCTGTCACAGAATGTAGCTAATAATAAGAATGAGGGTGGGAAGCTCAATAGCTTTCCATTTTGAGTGGAAGCCACCGATGTGCTTTGTTAGTTTTATGTAAGCTAGAGTTAGGCAAGAGGAAGATGTCTGTCCACATCAGGTCAGTGAGATTAGGCAGACTGGCCTCCACTATGCAAATCATTAGTTATGACAAAATCTACATGTTTTGATTGGTCACCTTCAGCCATGAGTTAAAAAAACATACACGCTTTCACATTGTGGATTGAGGGTGTGTGGATGTGGTTTCTTATACATCTTTTAGCAACATGCTTAGGATGTCTAAGTCTTCACTGTCCAGTATGTATAGATGGAAATTAATTATATAATAATTACTTAAAAGAAATCTCAAATGACAGTTGGAGATTTGATAATATCTCTGTGCACAGGAATGTATCTCAGGTTTTCAGAAACCTGTTTTTTTATTGGTTGTGTAGTTCAGCTGTGGTTCAGGAGGTATAGTGGGCTGTCTGTTCATCGGAAGGTTGATGGTTCAGTACCCCTTCTCCACTCCACATGTTGAAGTGTCCTTGTGTGACAAAACTGAACGCCAAACATGCATCTGAAAGTTAGAAGGTGCTTAAGGCAAAGAATAAAGTGCTGTATGGGCAAATGTAGCATGTAGTAAAGTCTTGCTATGTAAGTAGTTATCTGCATCTGATCAGATTTGTAATGGGAGAAAATGCGAAAGAAAAGACATTTTTACCCAGAAAGCCAGAGATTAATCACAAGAGATTTTTTTTATTAACATGTTTTGTTGAGATACAACCAACACTGACTTTTCCTCATGAAGGGCAGAAGACAGCAGTGATCAAAAGTGTCAAATGTTAGTGAGTGCTGTATAATGAAGGCTACGATTTATTCTGAATCTGTGGCCTCTTGTCTCGCAGTGTCAGCAGGTTGCAGTTTTACAGCCCAGTCCCCCTCCAGGCCTTTTCATTTCACTTGATCGTTTCAGTCTGGGGAGCAGCAAGCCTTGCTCTATCAAAGTTTAATTCCAACTACTCTGTCTCATTAATACACTGTATGTGTGAATTTAAAATGTTTGGAAACAAAACTTTACAAGCGGTTACACAATGAAACTAGACCAGTCCAGGCACCGCATGTAGCCTTTTAGCTGCCGTGAAATGTTTTTTTCTTTTACAAACAAATCTGACTCTTAAATGTTGCTTTCAGTTTCGTTAGCAGTAGCAAATGAAGTTTTCTCCTAAGCAATTTTTTTCCTCAGCCATAGCGCCCCCGGTGTCCAGGACAGCCATCTTTGAGTGCAGAGGGTTTTGTTTTTAGCGTCGAAAGCAGTGGTCAGAAAATATTCTTTAAAGCTATCTTGCACTGTCCAGTCAAAAAGGATGGTTTGTCTTTAAACAACTCTTACCCTCCAAGTGCCCACTTGCTGTCCATCAGGAGAGGAATGGCGTACCTCTCAGTTTCTGGCCTGAACTAGACGCTCAGAGTCGCACAACGTTAACACAAATTCACCTGTGATGTGCGCCGCTGTTTCAGCTCAGGGCTCAGTGCAAAGGTCTCTTCTTGCAAATGGGACCAAAGCATTTTTCCAGAACTCACCGTGAGGAGGAACCCTGTTAAGATACCATTGCTGTTTGACTTAAAGCCTGCGGTTTTCATTTTCCTAGAAGAAATCATGTGGAGAAAAAGAAAAGAAATATAATTAATTAGTGATTGCAAGCCTGCAAACCAGCCACAGGGGCCCAAACCAGCCACAGGGGCCCAAACCAGCCACAGGGGCCCACAAGCCAGTATAATTCTAGTGCCGGTCCCAAGCCCGGGTAAATGATGAGGGTTGCGTCAGGAAGGGCATCCGGCATAAAAACTTTGCCAAATCAAATATGCGGCTTCATAAATGATCCGCTGTGGCGACCCCTAACAGGAGCAGCCGAAAGAAGAAGAAGAAGAAGAAGTGATTGCAAACCTGTACAACCAGGGCTTCTGATGCTGGCAGATCTTAATGGAAATATTTAAATTAATCAGAATCAGAATACTTTAATAAGCCCAGGGGGGAAATTGCATTTTGTTACAGATGCTCAGCCATATACAAATAAATATGCATTTGAAAGGCAGTAGATATAAATATGAGAGGTAAGCATGACTTGCCATATGTAGCAGAAATAACTGTGAAGTCAAACACTGTACAATATGTAAAATATGAATATTTACAATGTGAAAATGTCAAGAGGTCACAGTGAGGCATTACAGAGTGTGATGTCACAGGTAGGAATGATTTCCTGTGGCGTTCTGTGGAGCATCGTGGTGGAACGAGTCTGCTGCTGAACGTGCTCCTGTTGTCTGTCCAGCACCTCAGGTAATGATAATAGCATGAATACCAATAGCGATTTGAAAGTGTACAATAAAGTGAACACACCATTCAAGTCACAAGTTTTGAAATTTAAATTCCTGTGCAAAATAGCCTCTGCGATCAAACGTATCAGCTCTTTTGACTGTACTCTTAGACAAAGGAGCTTTTGTGAGCCCATTTGTGGTATCCAAGCCTAGCGTGATACCTGTATTTTGACTGTGAAAGGCCCTTAACTGTGGTTTGCTCCTCAGGCCTTTTGCAGTGTGATGTTTTCGTAGTTCCCATCACCTGACCACTGCATGAATGGATCGGGGTCCCTTAGACATAATTAAAAAGAGGAAATCAAATGAGAGAGAAAGCTCTCCTAGGGGAACTGACAAATTACTGAAGGTAAATGCCCGGGTTATTTCTAATGTGTGTGCAGCTGTAGATTGCAGTAATAATGTATACAGTCTCCTTCAGACATATTGGCGCAGTGAGACTGATTAGCTTGTTTTCACTGTGCACTGTGCACTGAAGACAGAGATCAAAAGATAAAGCGAGATCAGAGTTTCAGCTTTTATATGATGCAGGTGTGCCATATAAGACTGATTATTTAATCATTAGGTGTCCCTGGATATCTACTCTCAGTTTAGACTATGCCTTTCATCTGCGTGGACTGAATTTGTAGTTAAGAAAGGGTAAACAAACAGGAAGGCAGAGAGCTGCCTGTTTGAGAAAAGCATGCCATTCTCAAGCTGAGAGAAGTGAGAAAATCCATCGGAGGTGTTTTAAACAGCCAGGAGCGCAGCTTGGAATGACCTGAAGAAGAAGGAAAACCAGCAGGGATCAGACGGATGACAAACAGTGAGGGCAGTAAAGAAAACCCTCCAGACAACAGTCAGTAACATCACGCAGCACATCCAAAGGGTGGTAATATCACAGTCCACTGTTCCAAAGAGACTACGCCTACGGTCACACTGCAAGCAAAAGTGACCCAAACTGATTTTTTGCCCATACGTGACCCATATCTGAATTTCTTATGACAGTCTAAACAGCACAGATCCAACTTCTTCAAATTGTGTTCAGGCTACTTTCAAATGTGGTCCTAAATCAGATACATCGCTGATGTTTTTCAAAGTGACGTCAGTCCAAACGGTCATGTCGCATTTCATCCGAGTTTTACGTCATTCAAGTGAAGCCCCTGCCACACCATGACGATTTAACAAGCTTATGCCAACACATTCAAATTCCCTTAAAAGACTCGAACAATGATGTTAAATGGACTCCTACAGAACGTATATGTTAGCGTACTGCTGGCATTCGTACCTTGAAGACCATTTATACCACTCCCCTTAAACGCACCAATTATTCGGCGACTGTGCAGGATACATGTTCAGCTCGACTGGATCACTTCAAATCCTTCTACAAACGGCAACATGCATTGGAGGTCTGTTTGATGTATGTTACACATATGTTAAAAACATGTTACTCATAGGTTATTAATATGTTTTGGGTACCTCCACGTATTTCGACATGAGTAACGTGAGGCTTTGATTGCGTTAAGTACCTCCAACATATGCTCCTCGTATGCTAGACATAAGAGCCATACGCTGGCAAGCGCCCGAGGTGTCATGAATGCTCAAAACTTTCCCACAACCTCGTAGGCCGGCGTAATTATGCGTGCTCTTAACTACTAGAAAATGTCCCTAGAACATAATTGACGTACTCGCAGTTTTTTCCTACAATTCGTCATGGTGTGACAGGGGCCTGAAACAGACGTCACAAATCGGCGACGTAATTGGAGACATAAACCCGGCGTGCTGCGTGTGACGCCACGTCTTCTTCACTTCAGGGCTGTAGACTGTCCACACTGGAGTCTGATGGCGGTCGCGTTTAAACTATAATGCGAACGAACACAGAAAAATATCAGACTGAGCAGTAAGACCTGCAGTGTGAACGTAGCCTTACAGAACAACAACACCTCAGCCACGCTGCAAGATCCAAAACCAATCATCAGCCCGCAAGGAAGACAGCGGCAATAAGACGCTGCAGTAAAAGCCTGGAAAGGCAGAACCAATGAAGAAACACGAGAACTGGTGGAGTCTCTGGGTCCTACGCTTGATACAGTTATTGTTAGCAAGGGATATACAACCCAGTATAAGTATTTGGTTGTATACGCTTTGTAAATATATAATAAAAGGGAATAAAAGCTGAAACTCTGATCTCTCTTCTCATATGTGTCTTTTGATCTCACACATGAATGTCTTCAGTGCACTGCAAAAAGAAATTAATTGGCCTTGCTGTTCCAGTACTGCTGGAGGAGATGGTAGTTGGCAGAAGCTCACATGACACATCTCAACTTGCCTCAGCACGATATCAAGGAATCACTGCATTATGCCACCAACAGATATTAAAAGCTCATAAAATTGTCATAAATTTGTCAATGTTGTCACAGTATTGTTTGATTTTAAAACAATATTCTACCCCTTTCAAAGAAGCAGAACCTGATGTGACCTAAATATGGGCACATCAGGTTCAGCTTCTTTGGAAATTCTTCATCACCCACAAAAAAAAAAAAAAAACAACCTGTAATTACCTCAGCCCCAGCTGGAGGAGCTGGGGTGAAGCTTGCCATGGATAAGCGCCGAAGTAGCAGCTCCAGAAGACTCCAGAATCACTTTCTCATAAGCTCCAACAGGGACGTACCTGAATTAGTACGCTGCATCACAGGCTGCCAAGATGAAACTGAAAACACTCTACAGTTACAAAAACTACCGCCCCTGTTGGCTGGTGCTCCTACACTGACCTGTTTTCCGCCTATTTCCCCAACACAGATGGGATCATTCCACAGCTCCGCAAAATCTCCCTTGATTACTCCACACTTCCCTCTCTGGAAAGCCACAAACCCATCTCTGAGACTAATCCATATATGGCACACTTCTCCAGCTCTGCAGCTCACGTTTGCAGAAACTTAGCTAGGAACTTGCTGCCAAAGCTTGCTGGATGACTCCTGAAGTGAGAAAGTGGATGGTGTAATGATACCATGGGACTGCATCTAATCTGTACAGGCACATTTAAAGTGTCACATCGACTATGTGTGTAACAGTCACAACCTAATCGTCACTACAGATGTCCACAATTACTGTTGCATTTTCATCCTCCTCCATCTCCACCTCCGCCTCCTGGCTGCAGTACCACTGTGGGGCTCTCCAGCTGCTAATGAAGGTGAAGAAACAAGATACAGGAGGAGGGTTAAGCAAACCAAAATGTTAATAAACCTCAAACCTTATTATTTAAGGAAGTGAAAGTGAGGTTTTGGCTTTTGTACGAGGATATCTGTGTGTGCACAATTATCAGGCAACTGTTAGTGTGCAGAATTATTGCACAACCCATCCATAGAGTCTGTCAGTTTGTTGATCTGTTGACCATCAACTTGTTGTGCAGCAGCAACCACAGCCTCCCAGACTCTGTTCAGAGAGGTGGACTGTTTTCCTTCACTGAACATCTCACGTTTAAGAAGGACCACAAGT
>VUQH01012464.1:1827-65021 GCA_015106775.1 Etroplus canarensis
GTTCCAGTGCAGGGAGATCTTAATGCTTACCGAGACATTTTGCAAATTTCTATGCTTCCAACTTTGCAGGAACAGTTTGTGGATGGCCCTTTTCTGTTCCAGCATGACTATGCCCCAGATCACAAAGCAATGTCCATAAAGATGGTTGGGTGAGTCTGGTGTAACAAACTTGACTGGTCCGCACAGAGCCCAGATCTGAACCCCATCCAGCACCTTTAGGATGAACCAGAACCAGAACAGAAACTGCTAGCCAGACTCTTTCGTCCAACATCAACGTCTGACCTCACTCATACGCATCTGGATGAACAGCCAAAAATTCCACAATCACACTCCAAGCTGTTTTCGCTAATGTGTGGGTGACCCAATACTTTTGTCCAAAAAGCATACACACACTTTTTTCCCCATTTTTAAAATGTTTTAGAAAACGATTAACTGATTAATAGGAAAAATATTTGACTTGATCGCAGCCCTGTTAGCTAGTGAAGGATTCGACTGATTCTCACACACTACTCGTTTCTGCACACACTCTAACCCTCCACACGCAGATAGCAACTATGTAACAGTTAGGCTGGGTATGACTGTTATCACAACCATCAAGAGTTCCTGTATTAATGTCTGAGAAAGGCAACTGTTTTCAGTCTCACCAGTGGACCGTGGACTTCAATTACACACACACACACACACACACACACACACACACACACACACACACACACCACATAAGGATAACCCTGCACATTCTTTACATTGAATTTCAACAAATAGTCAAGACTGTTAACCTCAAACTTCAGGCTCTATTAGCTCTCAACTACACATATCAAAGTGGATCCTTGCTGTCTTTGACAGCTCAAAATCTCTTAACTTCATGCCCTGATGCCACTTCATGCATTGTGATAATGATTAGGGCAGGAGTCTGATAAAAATAAATAACACATTCTGTACAAAGTAATGTATAAATACTATTAAAGACAAGAAACACATGTGAGGGAAGCAGACGTATTTAAAATACATCCATTCAGTATGGGTAGTGCATTCTTTCTAGTCACACAGAGGAAGAAATAACATGCTTCCTCTGTCAACGAAATAAAGTGGCACCAGTACATGAGAATTAAAGCTAATATCTAATTAGCTGTCTCTGAGTTGGGATGAAGTCTGCTCTGCTGTTCAACATCATTCTGCATTCAATTGTTCTAAATAAAGCTGATCCTTCAGGAGATTACTAACAGCTTTAAGCATTAAAGCCTGTAAAGAGCTGAAAATATGAAAATGTTCCGATAATTAGGAAGTATTACGAGTTTGCTCACTTCAACATGCACTTCTACATGCTCTTGTGATCCTGTATGTTGGTGTTCTAAGGCAAATGTAGAACTACTGACAGTTAAAGCATCAGTTATTAGATCTGATAGCTGATAACCACACCGACTACCAGCTGAGACTAACAGTTTAGACAGAAAAAGTGCTTTCAATGTGATGCAAGTATTGCAAGCTAGATGTCCTGACTCTCATTCTTTCTTGCTGGATCCCAGCTTTTTGAACAGCTTCTTGCCTTTGGAGAAAAAACCTTTCTTCTTCTTTCCTTGCACAGAGCAGTCCGCCTGTGCAGGGCTGTCTGCGTTGTGGGAGGCTAGAGTGGAGCCGCAGACCTTCACTGCACCCAGGACTAGAGTGGGGTCTGGGTCTGATGGGGGGCTTACAGTAGGTGCCACCTGGATTTGTAGATCTGTGCGTTCTGTTGTGTCAGGGCAAGGAGGTCCAGTTTGGGGGGGTAAAGATTGTTCTGTTGTTGAGGGCCCAGAATCTTGTGGCTCTGTAGAAGACATCAAATTTTCCTAGAGGAAAACAATCTGAGTTTAAGAAGCAGTAAGACACAAATGTTGTACTCTTTACATTTTTTATACTATATGAAGTCACTGCTTAATGTTAACATAGAAAACGATCTTGGGAAGATACAAAGGAAGAGTGTGTTCAACTTGTCACTTGGTTCAACAAACTAAACAGAATAAAACCAGGGGTAGGATCCTATGCAAAGGAGCAGCGTACAGCTATGGGCTGATGGAAGAGGTGACAAAGTGAAAGTGCAAAGATGGTACAAGTGCTGATCATCTAAAAACACTTACGATCAAGTTTCAAAGTGTACAGAACGTTTTTGCTTCTGCAAAAGGGCATGCAGGAAACCGTGAGACAAAAGAAACGAGGCAGGGCAGAATTAATGAAAGAGAACAGACATAAAACAGATACTGAAAATACTTGTGAGTGATAAAATAACATAAAGTTAAAAAGAACTTTATTGATGTCAGTGATTTGTAAAAATGAGATGATGTACAAGCATGTAGGTCAGGATGTTTCCCACGGTTTCATATGGAAATGTTGACTTACCTGTGATTCTTTCTTGGGTTCAGGTGCAGGCTGTCCAGGAGCATCATCTGGAAAGGCCTGCAAGAAGTTGGAAGGCACAAGGCCTCTGTGTCCATTCAAGTCTCCCTGAAAGATAAAGAGGTTGTAATTTGATCAAATGTGCTCTTTACAGCTATGGTATTTTTATATCTGGTACAAGCAGTCTTTGAGCAAATGTTGTTCTCAACATCCTAAACAATGACTTTATAATACACAGTCCTATGAAAAAAGGTTTTCAAAGGACTCTATGCAGTCCTGTGAAAAAGTAAGTACACCAAGATTCCACAGTTTGTAGAATCACCTTTAAATAGCAATAACTTGAAGTAATGGTTTCATCAGCCTCTCACATTGTTGTGGAGGAATTTCTGCCCACTCTTCTTTACTGTGTTGCTTCAGTGTACTGAGTTTTTTAAGCATTTGTTTATGCTTAAGGTCTCGCCACAGCATTTCAGTGGGGTTGACATCTGGACTTTGACTGGGCCACTGCAACACCTTGATTCTTTTCTTTTACAGCCATTCCGTTTTAAATTTGCTGTTGTGCTATGGATCATTGTCTTGTAGCATGAACCAGTTTGGGCCAAACTTTAGTAAAGCAAGCTGAAATCATCAAACCTAACCCATGCTGCCATGTTCTTTTTAGTGAGAAGAGGCTTTTTTGTGGAAACTCTTCCAAACAAGCCATACTTTGTCAGACTTCTGCTAATTGTACTGTTATGAACTTTAACATTCAACTTGCTAACTGAGGCCTGTAGAGTCTGCGATGTAGCAGTTGTGTTTTTTGCAAGTTCCCTGAATATTGCACAGTCTGACTTTGAGATGACTTTGCTGGGACATCCACTCCTGTGAAAATGGTGGCATTATGTTAACACATCTGACTACTACAGAACATTAAACTGCTAAAACTTCCGCTTTTATAGAAGTGGCCATGCTTGCTGATGATCAGTTAATCAAGTGCACTTGATTAGCAGCACCTGGCTGCTACTTACCCTCTTAATTGCTATGGGAGAAGTAAGGGTGTACCTTGTTTTTTTAGTGTGTTCTTCAAATTCCCAATTCCTTTTCACACTTACATAGAAAAAGCCATCTTCATCCATGTCACCAAACACATGTATGATGTCTCCTGCACTGAATGTCAGCTCCGCCTGAACAGAGATAACAACCAGGGCTGATAATGAGCACACAGTCACTGCACATACAGTGAAAAGAAGGCATTTGCAATTCAGACCTCTATGTCAGTGTTGGGGGAGCTCTCTCGTGGGTCATAATCAAAGATGGCAATCATCCTGCACGCTGCTGGGGTTGGATTTCCTACAGCTGCAGTGCTAGTGGAAGCAGTCTGGCTGGGATCTGTGAGTCAAACAGAGGAGGGGGTAGGGGACAAACTCTTTTTAGTCAAAAGTCCTGAAAATGTGCAGTTCCGATCAGCTGATCCTGTCAGCTTGTCCCAGTCACTCAGCATCATGCTAAGCTGAAGGAAAGTCACACCAGAACAATAACAGAAGATTAGCAGTGACAGTTAGCATTTTAATTTCATGGCAGCCTGAGCTGTGCTGCCACTATAAACATCAGTCACAGCAAATATTTTTTGTGGGATGAAGAGTGTAAATTACTCTGTAACACTGTTAGTAAAAATTAGAAACAGAATCAGAATACTTTATTAATCCCAGGGAAGAAATTGTTAAAATGGAGACACATGGAAGTTATAAGATGATTTAATGATGGCATTTCAGCTGTGAAATGAATAGAGAAGTTAGGAAGGGACTGTTTGACATTAATGAATGCATATTATGCTATTTTCAAGCTTTTTATGATCCACAGTTAAAAATAATGCCTATTTATCTTACAATGGGCTTTAGTGCAGTTTCACAGTTCTGAAACAAGCTGTTCAGCTCCTTTCACCCTCTCTTTAATCCAACTTTCTTTTGATTGGTTGCCACTTGCAAACAGAAGGTTTGAAAAGTAAGTGGGTGGACTTCTATGCTTCTGAGCATGAGCTGGGCCATATTAAGGATGTTCCCTCTCATTGACATAATACAAACTTAAAACTTTGGCCGCTTTTGCAACAAGTTGCAACAATTTCTTCCCCCCTAGATATTCCACAATCACCTGTAAGTGGTATTATAGCAAAGTGAAAGCATTAAGAAACCACAGCAACTCATCCATGAAGTGACAGACGATTTACAGTTACTGTGTGGGGTCGCCAAGTGCTGAGGCGTGTGGTGTGTAAAAGTCACCAATACTCTGTTGACTCAAAAACTACAGAGTTCCAATCCTCCTCTGGCATTAACAACAGCACGGAAACTGTGTTCTGGGAGCTTCGGGGCATGAGTTTCAATGGCTGAGCAGCTGCATGTAAACCTTACATCATCAAGCACAATGCTGAAGTCACTATACTCTGGAGCAGCAAAAAAAAGAAAGTGTTCTGTGGAGTGATGAATCACATCTCTATCTTGTCTGATTTCCGATGGAAGTCTGATGGATGAGTCTGGGTTTGGAGAAATCAGGGAGAATGTTACGTGCCTGACTGCACTGTGCCAACTTGGTCAAGTTGTCCTAGGCCCCTTAGTTCCAGTGAAGGGAAATCTTAATGCTTCAGCTTACTAAGATGTGTTGTACTTTTCTATGCTTCCAATACTTCAAAATCTTGTGAAAAACCTTCCCAGAAAAGTGGAAGCTGTTATAGCTGCAAAGAAGGGAATCAATTCAATATTAATGCCTATAGATTCAGAATGGGATGTCATAAAATCATCTGTAGATGTAATGTGTAAGTAGCCCAATAATTTTGCCCTCATACTGCATGAGAGAAAAGAAGAATATGCATTATAGGTCAGCCTTAATTAGTTTTTCACCATTATTTGAATGATTTTCAACCCACTGAGGGAGCATTTGTTTTCAGCATTCTTTACTTTTGAGGGTTTCTAAAGCTCCAGAGTCAAACAGTCCCTAAAAAGTACTGATGAAGACAAAGGTATCAGCAACTCAAAAGCAGTTTTCATGCTTACAACCATGAGAAAAAACAAAAGATGCAGACTGACATTAACTGCATAAAACAGCATGCTGTCCTCCAGGGCACACTGAAACGGTCTCCTGATCATGCAGATGCAAATGGAGAGACGAGGAGAGATTCAAAGGGCTAACTACAAACCTTTACTGGAGGAGTCTACGCTCTCCTCCCAGAGTGCCGCAGACTCCACTGGAAGAGACAAGACGAGGGGGAAGAGAGCATAAGCAGAGTCACAGAATCACACGAGTCTGAGAATAATCCTGCAGTTCATCACACTGGCAGTACACAAAAAGACAGGTGAAGAGCAGAGGGGATGGATGTTTCAACAAAGTGATCTTTAAATGATCATGTAATTCAACTGAGGCATAGGAGCAGGAGACAAAACCTTTCGTTGAGATTCTTAATGGATTATTAACACACTTCAACATCCTGCTGCTATATCTGCAATGTATTACATGAACAGCCAATGACAGGACTCATGTATATGCCTTCGAACGTTTGAAAAGCTGTTGCACAGAATTAATCTGTGGAAAGACAGTGATCATGAATTGCCTTTCAACACTAAGAAAGGAAGTGTGACCCTCTGCTTTAATTATAGAATATGAAACTATTTCAGAGACTGAATTCATAATGATCATATTTGCCCACAATGCTGGGAAGTTTTTTAAATTCACTACTACTGAAGTTTGCCTAAAATCCCCTCACGGTTACTGAATGAGAAGCAGCAAACTGAAAGAGCAAAATCTGAAGTGAAAGAGACAGAAGCAAACCAGAGATGAGGAGAAGAAAGGGGAGAGGTGGGAGGCCACAATTTGCAGCGAGACACACCTTTCTTGGATCGTCTCGGTTTCGGCGGTGGAACAGGGCGACGAGGAAGCTGTGCATGTGTGCGAGTGCCTTAATGGAGTTTTAGAGAGGAAAACCAAAATAATAGTAATAAAAAGGAACCAAAAAGAAAACACAGATGTAATTTTTGAGAGCAGCAGACCACACAAAGTAGGCAATGAAAAGCCAGTGGGGAGCAATTTTACAAGACAGCCAGTGAGCAGCAGACACAGCAGTGACAACAAGTGGAAGTGAAAAGGTTAAACCATCTGCAAAAGCACAGCTCTGGGCAGTAAGCAGGAAACAGAAGCAAAGTGTTAGCTTGGTTGTGTTCGGTGGCTTGCTACCATTCACCGCAGACAGACACTTTGACTTCAATTTCATTTTTAGACACATGCATGAACACGCACCAAGTGACAGAATAAATAGATGGTTATGACTTCCCTAATAGCAACACAGTGCACAAAAATGTATAAATATTCAATATTTTGGGGCCATTAAAAAAAAACACAAAAGCTCCTCATCAGCGAAAGAGCAGATTTTCTTCAAACAATGCAGACAGCTATTTGCCAATGTGTACCAATGAAATTACTAAATATAATGGATATTTTAAAGCCAGATTTTAGAGCAAGAGATTCTGCAACTGTTGTGCTGCTATTTTCACTTCTCACTGAAACATGAACAGAGGTGATATAATGAGGAAAACATTATAATTTACATCTACAATAACAGATGACCAAGTCGTCTTAAACACAACAGAGTTAACATAGAATTTGTGTTGGAGTTAAACGTTTGATCAACAGTCACATACCTATCTTTTCCATGGAGGCTGCTGTGGACAAGAAGCCCTGCTGCAGAAGCTGCTGCCGAGTCTCCTCATCCTCCACCTGGATCTCAGACACCATGTTACACGGCACATAGCCCAGATGACCGCCTGACTCTCCCCGGTAGAACCCATCTGTGTCTTTTTCTCCGTAAACCTAAGGTGAGGAGGGTATAATGGATTTAGTCAAATTAATGATAATACAGAACACTGAGCATCTGTACAATTGGGGATTCATCTCTTGTTTGATTCTAGGTGTTAAAACACAGGTCAGTGTTACATTAATGCTCCAGAATGACTTACAAGGAGATCCTGGCATGCATGTGCTATTCTTTGCTCAAATATGCATGATGTAGCCTTTGTGCTACAATATGCATAACCAGGGTTCCAAAAATAAATTTTTAAAACTTTAGTAAAAAAATAAAATAGAATGTCAATGAAGTAGTAGCTCATCTGGATCAAGAGTTTACAGTTCACAGGTTATTGAAATGTGTGAAGGACACAAAGAAAGTGATAGGGTTCCTTGATTTGATTACACCAACTAATTTCTAGAATTAGTCCCTCCATTTGGGATAACATATCTCAGGGTCTCATTCACAAGTGAGGGGAGAGTGGAGTGGAGAGGAAGATCGACACAGCACTGGCAGTGATGTTGAGGCTGTACCAGTCTGTTGTGGTGAAGAGAATACTGAGTGTTAAAGTAAAGCTATCTATTTACCACTCAATCTATGTTCCTAGCCTCACCTATGGTCACAAGCTCTGGGTAGTGACTAAGGTGGCTGGGTGAGGTGAGGACCTCGCTTATCTGGTAAGGGCTCAGTGTAAAGCTGCTCCTACATGTCAAAAGGAGTCAGCTGTGGTGGTTCCAGTATCTGAACAGCATACTGAAAGTTGAATAGGCTGAAGTGTATGTCTGAAATGAAAACACTCAGAACTGTCAGGGTCTGAGCTAAGGGCACACATACTTTGATGATTTGTCCTTCACTGAAAGGCAGCTCCTCCTCAGCAGCATCAGGATTGGGTGACATGGTGGCGGGATCATAGGGAAAGAGGGCCACAAAGATGCGTATGCTGCTGTCGCCTTTCATCTTTGGTGATTCCACAACTCCTGTACACAAACACACAGATTATGGAACCTATACAAACAAAGAATTTTGCACAGGATTGATATGATACTAACAGCTAATGGTATAAGCCCAATCTGTATCAGTTACTTCTTCAGTGTATTTTATCTTGGTTTAAGAAGTTTGATTAAAACAAACACAAATACATAAATATTACCTTCTGTCATTTTACTTTTATGCAGTTCATTTTATAGGATTCGAATAAAATTCCCTATTAGTATTATAACAATTGCTATTTCAACACAACAGAGTTTGCAGCGCAGCCGTGCTTAGGTCGCAGTGAATTCTGCAAATAGAATTGCAAGCTTGCACCTCCCCCACCACCCACCAACTGTGGTGCTGCTATGAGCAGTGTTCGCCCAGCACCAGGCATGTCCTTAAAAGAGGTAATCAAGCTAAACCACTGATCCTAAGCTGTGTGAGCTGTTTGACTAACGTGCACATGCTCACGACCTCCAACTGTGCAACAGGGTGTTTGACCCACTCTATAATCTAAATTTGACGACCTTTACTCAGAGCCACAACCCAACAGGCAAAAATAGTACTGGTATATGATCAGAGGTGCTTTTAATGTGCTGTATGTCACAGATCATAAAAAGTAGATGACAAATTTGCAGTATTGCACTGTGCGAAGCATAGCAGACAGGCTTCATGACAGTGTGATGAAGAGCACTGTGACTGTAGCCTATGTGATAGCAAGAGACACATCTAAAGAGCTATAGTGAGGCTTTAAGCTGCACTCAGAGATGCGTTCTCTATCTCATTAGAGAGAATAAGCCCATCTGTGGCAAGAGTCATGGGCAGACGACTTGCACACTTTCACATCCTCACTGATTTTCTAGTAGATACAACAGAACTTCTCCCTACACCCTTCCTGTGTCTGTGCACGTGTACAATTACACATTTATTTGTGCAGTCAACTATGCAACTCTCCATTTACCAGAAAAGCTAGGTTAACTAACTTGATCTGGAGCTTGTGGACTTAATGTAAAAGAAGGTAAGGCAACATTCAGAGGAAGAGAAAAAGAGAGGAGGGTGTGCGTCCAAACTGCATGCCATTTCTCTTCTGGCTAATCGAGGTTACTATTTTAATGTCTGTCACTTCCTCCTGTCATGACAAGCCACTTTAGGTTAAGCTGGTTCTCAGCTTAGCTGCCTCTCTCCCACTTCACTCCACTGCAGCAACAGCACCTCCTTCTCTCTAAACCCCCTCCCCTCCCTTCCTACACAAGGTGCTAATCTGACTATATCCAAGTGAGAGAGGGGGAGGTTTGCCAACAAGAACAACAGGTGTGTCAGCATCGTCTCACACCTATTGTTTTCAGTTAAGAAAAGAGAATGCAACAAGAAAGAGGAAAAACACAAAAACTAAAGAGAAAAAAGCTGACCTTTGAGATGCCTGGCTTGCAAGCCTCCTGGTTTACAAGAAATCTCTGCCTGGCCTCTCCATGATGGGCCTGCCTCAGCTGGAGGGATCTGGCTGGTCTCCTGCTCAAAACAGAACACGAATTGTGTTACAAACAGTTTGAGACGGAAAAAAAAAGAAAACTGCTTCTTACTGCAGTAGAGCTCAAAGTCTCATCTAATATATAACAAACTTCAGGGTTTTAAACAGGTCGCAGTTTAACATGAGCATGTTCTTTCTTCCACTGCAGCAGTAATAGCAAACACACATCAAAGCACATTGACTGGAAACTTAGGCAGGACAAGGCTGTGCTGACTAAGTTAAAACGACAGTTGAGAGAATTGGAAAACAAGGGGAAAAAGTGCAGTCATGTAACAGGGGAAAAGAAGCTGAATCCACAGGGTAGTAATGAATGTGTGCAGCCACTTTTTTGGCCACATCTTGGCAACTCAATCTACATGCCTTTACTACATACTATACTTTTTTGCTGTTATATTTAACAGCAAAATTTGTCTCAAAATGTGCTAACTGACCTCCCACTCTCTGCTGTGGTGATGATGATGGAAAAGTATATTGTCGTTTACTGAGCAGGTGAGTTATGTTGTTTTCCACTAAAGGGAGCGAGGGTAAATTGCACACTACAGGAAGAGGAGGAGGTGGCTGGGACAACACATCCATTGCAGCTGGCCTGCAGTGACATTTACCAGCACATCAGACTTCTGCCCTCGGCGCTGAGGAGGTCTGCAGTGCTCCACTTTGGCCCCCTCTACCCACCACTCAGAGCTCATCTGCTCCACCACCACCTCCCCAGGAGTATACTTCACAGGTTCTTCACTGTCATCTGTACCATACTCCAGATCAATCTCCACCCCAGGGCCAACGGGTGACCTCACAGTCCGTACTGTTTTGCTGACTGGGTAGGGTCTTGGCGGGGCAAGGCCATGGCTGGGGTTGACTGCAGCAGCAACAGCCATCTGACTCCTGAGCATGGCCTCCCTCCTAAGGCGGTCCCCTAGCCCTCGAAGCAGTACTTTGTCTTTGCTGTTGGGGGTCAGCCGGGGTGGACAGCGGGCTGAGACCCGCCTGCTGGTGGGACCTTCATATAAACTTGTGTCTTCTTCTTCTTCAGGATAACTGATGGTATCCACAGTTTCTGCATAGTGCACTCTGTGCTGTGTCCTAGGCTTGACTTGCAAGGGCCCATGTCTGGGTAAAGGCTCTTTGGTAATTGATCTGGGATCCCGGTTGAAGTGGTGATGGTGAGCAGGAATGTGCGGGTGTGGGTTAGGGTGATGCTGGGAGGCATGATGGAGGTGGTCTGTGGCTCTGGGGTGAAGGTGGGTGGGCCGTGGCTGATGTTGGCTGCGGTGGGTCAAATGCTCTTCTTGACTACTGTCCTCCTCCTCTGTCACCTCAGGGATGCTGAAAAGCTGCTTGCTGTGGCAGACCTGAGGAGGTAACTTAAGGATCTTTTCAAGAACCTCCTCGTCACTGTCTGGAAGCTCCAACTTGCATGACTGCAAGGGCCACAGTTCAATGCATACAAGAACAGTTCATTGAAGGTGGGATGTGCAAAAATGCAGAAAAACAGATGAGAACCCAGCCATGAAGAGAGAAGAGAAATAAAACAAGAATCACAATCAAACACAATCGTGTTTATAGCAGACGAAACAAGGCCTCAAAATGAGAACTAATGTATGGAAGACAAACTAAAAGAAGCATATTTCATTTAAAAAGCAGAACTTTGAAATTGCCTGTGGAAACGAGCATATGTGTAGTTGCAATGCACTCATGTCTTTACCCTGTTAGCTCCAACTGTATATCCCCTAGCCTGTATTTCTCCGAGGTGATCAGAGTAAAGGTCCTCCTCCTCCTCTTCCAAGATGTCTGACAGATCTGAGCGGCTGTTATCTGCATTGTAGTCACTGGGAGGTTCGACAAGCCCTCGAACATAAGTCTGAGGGAACATTACATTGTATATTGAGTAAAATAGTAAATATGCTCAGTTAAGGTACGTGCCAGATGTACAGTCTTGAAAAAGAAAGCTTTCACAAGATTCTGTGCAGTCATGTAAAAAAAGAAGTACAGCCCATGATTCAATAGTTTGTATAGCCACCTTTAAGCTGAGTTCTCACTTAAGAAAATTTAATTACTAATCATACAACATGACATTTGTAGTGATTTGTTACGCAGAAGCCTCTGGTGTGCAGTTTTAATGAAGAAAAACCTGTATTACTGTGTTATGATGCATTTACGATTCCTTGTGAACCATTATGGAGTTTTTCAATAAAGATACAAAATGTGATGAATTGTTTAGGAAACAAAGGAAAACTGAAGGAATTCACACAACATGTTACGAGGCGTTTAGGACCCTCAATAGGTGAGGTGAAGTACCTGTCTCGCAACTGCTTTCTCAACATTCAGGAGGTGAAAAATTTGCCATGTGGTTACAAAAGGTTAGGATGCATTTACGAAGCAATTACAACAGTCTATGACACCACTGCGAAATGCTGTGAAGGTTTATGACATTTTAACCTTACGTCAAAGTTTTGGAAATTTCAAAATAGGTACCATGACTTCCGTGACGAGGTTTTTACAAAGTCTAGCAAATCATTAAGACACTCAACAAATTCAATTACGAAGTACTTACATCACACCTGGGATTTACTATGAACCAAATTCGCATTGTGCTAGCAGCAATAACTTGAAGTAATCCTTTTCTTTATGACTTTATAAGCCATACTTGTTCAGTATTTTTATAAATATACTTTTATCAACTTTAACATTTAGCATGCTAACTATGCCTGGAAAGGCCTCAGTTAACAGTTGATATGTAGATGTAGCTCTTGAATTTTTTGTAATTCTTCTGAGCATTGCATGGTCTGACCTTGGAGTGAATCTGCTGTAACATCTACTCCTGTGAAAATGGTGGTATTATGTTAACACACACCTGAATGCCACAGACCAGCAAACTGCCAAAACATCTGCTTTTATAGAAGTGGTCACACTAGCTGATGATCGATAAGCAGCACTTAGCTGCTACTAATCCTTTTAATTCCTATGGAAGCAGTAAAGGTGGACTGGCACCACTGTTTAAAAGAACAGTACGGCTGATAGCAGATGCCAGTGTTTTTCTTTTTAATTTGTTTTTGGTAGCGTAGTGGCTTGCACATTCGCCTTACAAGTGAAAGGTCCCTGGTTCGATCCCAGGAGGGGACACAAGCCCCGCTCACCATGGAGGGTTGCATCAGGAAAGGCATCCGGAGTAAAACCTTTGCCAAATTACCAATGCGGATTGATCCACTGTGGCGACCCTTTGGTGGAGAATACAAGGGAGCAGCCAAAAGGTACATTTTATTTATTCCTTCTTTGTTCTAGGCTAAGAAAAATCACTCATCTTTATTATAAAAAAGTAACATGTTTTAAAGTTTTTCAACTCTTCACACGATATTTTGAACATTCATCAATACTGAACAGAATAGAACAGAACATTGGCTAATAACACTGGTTGATATGTTGATATCATTCAACGGGGCGTATATCAACTGATACCGATAATCAGCTGCTATATCTCTGCATTCCTGCTTGAAATTGCAGAAATTATTTCATACACATCACTGTAATTTGGATGTTCTTTATCTAGCCTTAGCCCAATGCGTTAACTTTAAAGAGACATCTTCAGTAAGCGCTCACACACCCTTAATATGATGCCAGTGTATTAAGTTTACATGATTTAGGGGTTCTTAATATGCGAGAAAAACATCATTACGTGTTAAATAATGCTGACTTTGCACATTAAAGTCTGCAAATTTGAAACAAGCTGTGCTCATTGTTTTCAAAACTAAAAGTTGGGACTATAAAAAAAATCTGGGAGTGTGAATAGAAATGAGCTCACCAAACGTCACCACCAAACGTATCTCTTTTTAAGTCTAAAGGCTCAATTTAATATAGCAGCTACAAGGGTAATATGCCAGAATATCTAACCAAGACACTGGTAGTGGCATTGCACTATGGCTAATATAGAATTGCAATGGTAAAGCAATATCCTTTAGGTTCCCTCTTCCTTCAAAGTTGAGAACTGAGCATGAGCATTAGCCTTCTTAAATTACTTACACCTTCAAAGACTGCAGACTAAATAATCTGACACCTACAGTACACACTACATTCATTTTTGTAGTAAAGAATAAAAAGACAATAAAATCATGACTGACCTGCTGCGTCCTGCAGTAAACAGGCTCTTGGTCCTGTCTCAAGAACTCCTCGATGGACACCAAGCGAGTATTTTCATGCTCCTCCTCTACCTCTGACTCCAGAGGTGATGTGCTGGGGGGTCGGATGAGGTTAATCTCCTGAGGGTTAAGGAGGTCTGTAATAGGGGCTTTGGGTGGGGTAGGGATGCGCTCAGGGGTCCCGAGCTTGGCACTAGGGTCCTCGATGAACTCTGTCATAGATGGGAATGGACATATGGTTCCAGGGCTGTCGGTGTCTCTGTGCTGCTCCACCACTGGTGCTGCTGCTGCCATTACTGGTGTTTGAGCAGGTGCTTGTGATGCTACTGGAGATGGCTGAGCTGCTGAAGTGGCTGGGGAGGTTACATGAACCTGGAAATGGGGAAAAATGTTAGGACAATGCAATTTGTTTTACTTTATTGTTCTGTCAGAAATCAGTTATTTTTTAAACAAGCAGGCAAATAGATAAACATGCAGTTTGAAACTGATTTGGTTGCCTTAAAGGGATGCACTATGCTTTTCATTAGTTTCTGTCAAATATATATTGTTAAAATGTTAAACAAGACAAAAGTTTCAAATAATGAGGTCAGTGTATGTAAAAGTAACCCAAAAGCTCAGGCTTGAGATTGCTTTACACACTCAAATTCAGAAGAAAGTGTTTTGTTTTTTTTAACTTTGGCTCTCTCTGATGTCACAGACAAGAGGATATCCCTAACATGGTCCTCTTAGGCACATTGCTCTGGCTGTGACACAGAAGCCCCACCCACCTGCCGTCCAAACCTTTCTGTTTATATGAAACAACAAGATGAAAGCTAAAACAGCTTGTTTCAGAACCAAGGGGCTGCACCAATACCCAGCACAGGATAAATAGAGATTATTGTTTACTGTGAATCATGCAAAGCTACTGTGGGAAAATTCAAAAATGAAAATACAAAGCTGGAAATGAGCTTAATAGATCCACTTTAAGAAACTGGCTCAAATCAGCAGTTCCAATTACAATACCTAACCACCACGTGTTCTTAGAACATTGGAGTAAACCCATCACTATCACCTTGGAGAGGCACACTGGCCTCTAATATATAGGAGGATGGAAGAGTATGGCTCACCACTGGGGTAATGGTAGAGGCTACTGGTAATGTGGCCTCACACACAGCCAAGGCAGCAGCAGATGATGGGTTGGCCCAGGCTTTCACATATGAGGCAGATGAGAGATCCTCTGAGTGGAGGCCGCGAGGTGAGTTGGCAGCAGCCTCCACAGTGAGGCCAGTGATATGTATCTCTGATGGCAAAGAGCTGGGCAGCGTGAACACTTTGGCAGCAGAGTTTCCATAGGATGGCGAAGGGGGCAGATTGCTAGAAACTGTTGGGGTGCAGGGCAGAGGTGGCACAACTGGGGCAGTGACAGCTGGGCCTGCCATGATGGCAGCCAGCTTGGAGGGCACATTTACTGGTAGAGAATCACAGGACTCCCCATGGGCAGACGTGGTGCGGACAGTGAGCTCCTGAGCTGCCAGCAGGGACTGGATCTGTGAGGGACCCAGCAGGGCACTGCCAGCTGTTGGAGAAGACACCTCCAGCACCTTGGATAAGAGAATGATAATATTCACACACTTATTACAACTGAATACCAGCTTACAGTCAAGATTAAGATTATAAACTTTAAGAAAAATCTAAAGTCCTTGCCTTTTTCTTGTCGGCATATATGGTGTATCCAGTTACACGGACCCCGTTGGAGGTCCCAGCAGCATCAATAGTTACCGGCAGCCAGCTGATGAGAGCAATGCCCGGAGAGGGACCATGCTCCAGCTGCACATCCAGAGGAGCATCAGGGGGGCCTGCAGCAATTTAAAGCATCAGAACAGATTATAGAGAAGCAAGTCCACAGCTGAACATAAGAGTGAATAAATTGTTCATACTGAAAATACAAAGCTTGGGAGGAGAAATGATCATCACTATGGGGACATGTTTCTACCAATAAAGTTGCCATCTACCACTCTAAGGGAGATTAGGTAACTTAGAAACCATATACCTGAATTCCCAGACTGTGGGCATGGAACTTAAACAAATTTGAAGTATCATTTAGAGAAATACAACTCAAATTTGATAGCACACTCATAAATAGGCATCTATAGTTTATTTCTGAAAACTAAAATAATGTTGATTGGAAATACGGTACAAAAAACAATAAAAAACACAAAGCAAAATCAGTGACGTTACTAAAATGTCAAGCTGTACATACTTATTTAAAAGGGTTTTGATTCTTTATTTTTTTATGCAATGGCTTTGGACAGGAAAAAATATTAAACAAACTGTGCTGAGAAGTATGAAGTTGCCATCATAATAACCCCTTTCCCCACTGTCTAAATAATATCAGAAGAAAATACTGGATCTAAAGGTGTGTGATCACCTTTACAGCAATGGATTCTGTTTAGAGGTGCTTTGGCTACTTAAGAAAGTAAATGTAATTCGGAGATTCTTTAGAGCATCTTTCAAGTACTACTCATGTAACTGTGCAGGAGTAAGAGAATAATCACTGCTTAATATAACACCTGATACAATGTAAATAGTTGCACAAAACCAGCAGGACCATTTAGCTGTGGTAGGTGTCGCCTACAGACATTAATGGTAGATATAATGGTCTCACCAATCAGAGTTGAGAGCGTGACAGTAGCAACACCAGTGTTTAACTGCATGAACTGTCATAATAATCTCAAAAAGCTATTCAAAACCAATCATCAAATATTTAACCTTGAATGAACCAAACAGGTTCTGTATTTGCACACTTGCACAACTGAAGTACCCAATTTTTACTATGGCATGGAAAAATGACAGAGTGTCTAAAAGTACATCCTGACCTGCCATCAGTGTACTGAAGGTGATTGTGGCGCTTCTGTGTTCGCGTCGCTCCACGGGTAACTCCCATGGTGTGCGGTGCGGCCGTGCCTCCACTTTGACGGTGTACTGCAGGCTGGGCAAGAGGTTATTGAGGCACAGCGAGTAGCAGCCAGCCTTTACCAGCTCACACTCCTCGTCATTCAAGGACACAATGTGCACATAGTTACTGTTGCTGGGCAGCCAGGTCAGATTGGCAGAGGTGGCGGTGACCCTCTCCACACGCAGCTGTGTGGGCGCCACGCAAACATCCCGACCGACGAGCATGCTGCAGCGGAGCTGGTCTGAGAGACCCTTCTCTGTCAGGCTTTGCACTGACACGCGGTAGGCCTTGAGGTTTATGTCTAGCCGCTCCAGCACTGCTTTGGTCTGGGCACCGAAGGGCACATTGAGCCGCAGCTCCTGGTCCACATACACATTATAGCTCCACACATTGCCCCACCCAGCCGGCACCAACGGAGGGTCCCAGCCGATGATAATACTCTTGGCAAGCTGCTTGATGAGGGTGAGCTTACGTGGGTAAGGCACAATGTCCACTCCCACCTCCTCCAAATCCAAGTCCAGGCCGTTGGTGAGGGGGGCTGGGACAGCCAAGGCCGATGCTGAATCTGAGGGGGCTGAGGCAGGACCAGAGGCAGCAGAGGCCTCTGTCCTTTCGGAGGCGCTGGCGCCCACAGGGAGGTGATGCTGGTGGCTGGCACTGTGCAGGCTGCTGTCTAGCAGGGAGTTATGGGATATGTCTGCGGTCTCTGGATGGTGAGTGCTCATCACATCATCATCCGATACGCGTTCTACAAAGTTAGAGGGGACCAGCCCTCTTCGGCCATCCATCAGTTCACCTGAAAGGAGTCACCATAAAATACAGACCATTATATACAGGAACATGAAGCTATGGATTCAAATAATGAAATGATTCTGTACCTTCATAGAAGCCATCATCATCCATGTCTCCGTATACATAGATGTATTCTCCAGCAGTGAGTGGTAGCTCCACCTCAGGGCTGTCATTGGGTCCATCATAAGGATTATAGCTGTTGGAAATAAAACATTTTCATCACATATTTTGAAGTTCAGTGGGTCAACTTTTGAGTTAGTCAATTACTTACCTGTATCTTGCAATAAAAACCTGAAGCTTTGCTGCTCCTCTGCTGGGTGTGTAAGGTGCTGGGGCTATGTCGACATCCAACTCCTCCACTTCACTGGCAGTGTCCACCTGAGAACAGCATAAACAGGAAACAATAAAACTGCTCACACTCACATCTTAAAAGAAAAGATTAAATGTACAGCACAAGCAAAGAAAAACCGTTTTATTCTCTCAATACAGTAAACTTTCATGGTTGATGTACCCGGAATGCTGTTGTAAAAAAAATGTGATAACTAGAATGAACAACTGAGCAACTGAGTTCCAAGTTACACAAAGTACACAAATCAAAATCTATTTAATACCAGAGTCCTGGAGTCAATCTGTCCTATTAGGTTTGAAAGGTTTTAATAATCAGTCTGTATCAGGCTGTTACAAAAAGGTGTAGATTTTTACACTGTCCTGTTTTTGAAGGCCATTTCTAATATTTAGATTTTCCTATTTCTAGCTGTACTACACCTACACAAGTGCATTTCTCTAGTCAAACCTATTAAACTAATCTACCCAGGGCTAAATCTTTCTGCTGGATCTTAATTTTCTAACCAAATAAGAGCATATTAAAAAAATATATTTTACACATATGATATCAAAAGGCTAATAGATAAAGGGTACGTCTGTTTGGAAATTACTGCAAAGAAGTTCACTCTTAAGTTACCGTCTGCACTTTTTACCAACTGACCAACAAACAGGACCACAACTACAGAGGTAGTTGTTACCCAGGACTCCTTGCACAAAAATGTACTGCTCATATTAACATACACAATATGGACAGAAGTATTGGGCCACCTACAATTTACACCTACAGGAGCATCCCTTTGTAAATACATGGGAATTAATATAGAGTTGGTCCCCTTTTGCAGTTATAACAGACGTCACTCTTCTGGGAAAGCTTTCTACAAGATACAAGAGTGTCTGTGGAAATTTTTGCCCATTCATTCAGAAAACCATTTGTGAGGTCAGACACTTATGTTGGATGAGGGGGCCAGGCTCCACAATCTCCATTCTAGGTCATCCCAAAGGTGTTGGATAGGGTTGAGGACTGGGCTCTGCGCAGGTCAGTCAAGTTTTTCTACACCAAATTCTACATCAAACAACCATGTCTTTATGGACCTTGCTTTATGCACTGAGGCATAGTCATGCTGGAACACAAAAAGGCCTTCCCCAAACTGTTCTGACAAAGTTGGAAGCATAGAATTGTCCAAAATGTCTTGATAAGGTGAAGCATTAAGACTTCCCTTCACCAGAAATAAGGGGCCCCAGGCTAACCCAAAAAAACCAACCCCAGTCGTTACAGTTGTCACAGTGCAGTCAACCCAGACTCATACATCAGAATGCCAGATAAAGAAGCATGATTCATCACTCTAAAGAACACAGTTTCCTGTCTCTAGAGTCCAGTGGTGGTGTATGTTACCCCACTCTATTCTGCACTTGGCATTATGCTTGGTGATTTAAGGCTTGCACAGCTGTCCCATTTTGCAATAATAACACTTAGAATTAAAAATCAAATATCTTGAAGAGAAGACATTTCACAAACTAATTTGATGCAATGGTAGCAGTCTTTTACATTGTGCTTGAATTCAGTGAGCTCTTTAGAACTACCCATTCTGTCACACTTCTTTCCATTTGGGGTATGGCAATTAAAATGGGCATGTTTATCATTAGAAGAAGACAACCCTGATACCAGATGTGAAGTCCGATTTTCAGTTACAACAGCAACACATAATAAGAGTTGTGTGTTTATAGGTCTATGGGGGGAATTAAGAATAATCACCAAGAACTACTACTACTGTATAACCTTCATAATCCACAGTGTTGAGTAGATTATCTCACTAAATATCAGCTGTATTGATTGTATGCAGCTGAACTGGGTGAAAAGACCACCAGTCTGCCATCCAAGATCACACACCGGCAGAGCAAAAATACTAAATGTTGGCAGGAAAACCAAACTATCCAATGTTTATGACCAGAAAAAAACTCTGGCATATTCAGCTACATTGTGTATGAGTGTGAGATGACAGAGAGTCTAAAGAAGGCTTTTATAATCCATTAAATCCATGCAAACAATGCGGTAATCTTGATTTGCCTTTGTGTGAGTGGGAAACAAAGAGGAAGAGCTGAAGGTAGGCAGCCTGCATTATGACACAATTGGGATGAAGAGACCAAAAGAGAATTTTTATGAAACTTTAACCAAGCACTCCAAACTACTGCTCAAAGCCAGAAGACTGAGATTAAAAAAAAAAGCCAGGCTTTGGCCTTTAAACCTGGAAAACCTTCATACACAGTGTGTACACACACAGACACACACAAATCAATAGATATGAGGCTGGGTTGTTAAATCAGAATGTCAGTGATGAAGTAGCTCATCCGGCTCAAGATCCCACCAACAATTCACAGGTTATTGTGATGTGTGAAGTATAAAAATAGTGATACGTTTTGCTGTCATTGGTTGGCTGTATTGCACAAACTAATGAGAATTAAAATACATTGCGAAGTCAAGCAGACTTGCAGCCATATCTAGGACAAATTAAGCTCACTCACCAGATGAAAGTGTCTGAGTTCGGGAATATTATGACTACATGGTTAGTAGTAACCATGGCCATAAAAACCATAAAAATATGTGAATGCATCAGCATGTTATAGCATTGACCATTTTACAGTTGTTAGAATAATGGTAATGTTAGAATAAAGGCCTTCCTAGTGTGGGAGTAAACAAACAGGACCACTCTCTCCAAGATCATGACTAATAAAATCATGATCATCATTATCTAACAAGTTTGTGGTAAAGGCATATTTTAAGCTATCACAGCACTATGAGCTGTAGGTCTACCATCTAAAAGAAGAGAACCAGGTTATTACTTTATTATTGCCCGCAAGGACCAGCTGCTATGCTTACACCATGACCCTAGTTTCTGACCATCCCTAACCTAACTTTAGACATTATTATTCCATGAATAAACCTAATGACAGCATTTATGCATAGATGGCAGAGGGGCACATGCAAACACTCATATTATGTGCTACAATCCAGACCAATACATTTGGAGTAACAATTCTTGTGAAACTGGCAAAGTGCCAGTAAAATAACATATGACCTTGAACTTCAGCACAATTTGGGTGATGACTCATAAGGTAATCTTTGTTTGAAAGTTTCACTAAAATGTGACCAATACTTCAGGAGTAGTAGCCATTTGACTTGAAGTGAAAACTGTACATGTAAATGTGTCCCAAAAATTCATGTATAGGAATGCAAATATTTTATAAACTGATGTGAGACTGGGCAAAAATATGACACATTTACATCATAGTTACAGTAATTTAAGGATGTTGGAAGGAACATTAACAAAAGAAAACACATGAAAATATTAGTTCTGAGTTGAGGAACAAGTGATGCACTGTACATTGTCACTGGTGGTACCTCATGTGTTGGGCTTGATTTGTGTGGACTGAGGTGGGTGTCAGACTTGGGGGTGAGGTGTGTAGTCTCTGACTTGCTGGAAGAAGAGGCTGACTTGCTGACGCTGATAGTGGGAAGCTCACGGTGCTTGGTGACAGGCGACCGCTCCACCCTGGACAGCCCTGCAGCGTGAGGGGTGGCCCCCATGCGTAGCGCAGTGGCCACATCTAGCAGGAGAGAAAGGCAGAGGATAATCTGTGACCTTACTGGACATACTGCAGCTCTCTCACTCGTTATCATGGTTAAATCCATGAGCTGCAAGGTGGGTGAAGTTGCTGGTTGACATGCAGGAGGCTCAAGGGTTGACCATGGCTGATTAAACAGAGGAGGGAAAAAAAATCCTGGCTCCATCTGTTAGCGGTCACACTACGTAAAGACAACATGTTTCACATGAGCACTGTTAAGGGACTTAACTGGCTCCACGCTCACACCCTGACTCTCATGTGATGATGAGAGTAACAGACAAGCTCTGTTACAGTGTTGGACTTAAAGGTGACCGTGCAGGTAAGATGACGGATCAGAACATGCTGTGCTTTTGTGACCCTGTCCAACACATATTATGAGTAACAGAGACGGCGAGCATACCAAGCAGATCGTTACCCTCGGGGCAGGAGAGAGTATCACCTCCCTCAAGACTCCAGAAGGCTATCTCACCCAGAGACACCATATCCCATGAGCCACCAGTGCAGTCTAAAACACATGAACAGTGTAGGAAAAAGAGGTTGTACACGCAAAGTAGGAAAGAGTTGGACTAGATCTGCATATAGTTAATGCTGTTGGGACTGGGATTGCATTATAGCACACAAAAGTGAAAAAAGAGAGAGAAGTTAACATTTAAAAATAAGAGGCATCGTATTATGTATCCACACTATAAAAAAACAGAAAAGTAGAAGGACAATGACACATATCTTAAATACAACCTGAAAGGATGCATTAGTGAGAAGATTTCCTCTAAAAGACTCCAATTACACTAACTACAACTGCGCTACTACAAGTGAAAGCCAAATTATCTTAAAACAAAACATGAGGAGGCAGATAATTTGACCTTGTATTTTTGCTCATCAAGCAAGTGAAGCAGCAACTCTCACCTCGTTCTGTAGACAGGCCCACCCCATTGGTCAGAACTGAGAGACTGGGGTTGTTGAGGAGGCTAGAGCTGGCCAGGTCCACTTTAGAGGCCTGCATTCGAAACTTCTCCAACTCCTGGGACAGCAGGCCAAACTGTTCGCTTTGACTGCGGCATTTCTCCTCCAGCTCTCGTACCTTTGACTACGCAGAAGGTATAACAGATGTGGAGATCATATATAATACATGAAAACAGTGCAGCGTAATTTTGAGTAGGAATATCCACCTTTCAACACTATTAGATAGCAAGTCACCAATTTGTGGGTTTTAATAACTTTCAGTTGTAACTGTGTCATGTGGTGTCACAGTTTAGGCTTCTTCTAAACATTAACTTAATGCGAATACACAAAGCAGTGAGCTAAGCTTTGCAATAGTTGGTTCTATAGGCTTCTGAACAATCACACATTTTTTTTTAATGTTGACTCTGTACACAACAGTGGATTTTAATTAAAATAGTCAAAATGAGATTGAAGTGCAGACCTTCAGCTTTAACTTGAGGGGCTTGACAAGAAATTGCATTAACTGTTTCATACACAGACCCCCATTTTCAGAGGTTCAAAAGCAATGGGTCAAACTAACATAATTTTAAATATCAGTATTTTTTAATGCATAGGTGAATATCCTTTGCAGTCAATGGCTGCCTAAGGTCTAGAACCCATGGACATCACCAAATGGTATATTTCCTTCCTTGAAGTGCTATTTTAGGCCTTTACTGCAGTTGCCTTCAGTTGCTGCTTGTTTGTGGGGGTCTCTGCCTTCAGTTTTGTCTTCAGTGACTAAAAAGCTGCTCTACTGGGGTCAGATCAGGTTACTCACATGGTTGTTAAAAATATCCTATTTATTTGTCTTGGGAAACTCTTGGGTTGTTTTTGCAGTATGCTTTGGGTTATCCATTTGCATTGTGAAGCACTGTCCAATCAGTTGCACAGCATCTGGCTAAATCTGAGCAGAGTATAGCCCTCTGCACTTCAGAATTCATCCTGCTGCTTCTGTCAGCAGTCACATCATCAGTAAACACTAGTGACCCAGTTTCATTGGCAGCGTTACATGCCCATGCCATAACATTGCCTCCACCATGTTTCACAGATGATATGGTATGCTTCAGATCATGAACTGTTTCTTTATTTTTCCAACTTGTTCTCTTCCCATCATCTTGGTTTTATCTGTCCAATTTTTTTTTCTAGAACTGGGCAGCCTCCGTAAAATGTTTTCTGGCAAAATGTAATTTTGTCATCCAGTTCTTGAGTGTAACAGTGGTTTGCAACCTTCTGTATACCCTCCATATTTATATTCATGAAGGTGTTTTATGAATGTAGACTTTGACAATGAGTCAACTACCTACTTGACTTGTTCTTGACTTGACTGGATGCTGTGAAGGGTTTTCCTTAACCAAGTAAAGAATTACATCATCACCCACTTTTAATTGTTGTCCATGATTTTCCAGGCCTTTTGGTGTTCCTGAGCTGCCCAGTGCATTCCTTCTTTTTAATAATGTTCCAGACTGTTAATATGGCCACTTCTAAAGTTTTTTCTATCCCTCTGATATGTTTATTTTGTTTTTTCAGCCTAATGATGGCCTCCTTCACTTGCACAGAGATCTCTTTGGCCCAAATATTGACAGTTCAAGTGAAAAGCTTCGAAATGCAAGTCCAACATTTGGAATCAACTCAGCATCATTTATCTGCTTAATTTATCTTGGAATAGTGAGGGAACAGGCCTCACCTGGCCATGAAACTGAGTGTCATTCAACTATCCAATTACTTTTGAGCCTCTGAAAATGGAGACTATGTATAACAATGCCTTGTTTTAAAAAAAAATTCTGTTAAACCTCTTGAACTGAAGCTCAAAGTTCAATCCCATCTTGATTGTTTCATTTAAAATAAAAAAAAAACACAGTAGTAGTGCACAGAGGCAAAATTACAAAAAATTTAATTATCCCAAAATGCATGGTCTTAACCGTAGTGTACGAATATAGAGATGTGTGCTGTAAGGTGGATTTCTCCTTTTATTGAGCCATGTGGAAGAATCTATCACCATCAGTGTCCTGCAGAAACCTTCAATGACTTTAAATCTATTTCCTTAAAAATGATGAAAACCCTTTTATCATTATGACCATACCTTTAATACATTTCATTTCTCACATGTATGACTGTTTTGGTGGAGAGATAAATGGATCAAGAAAATATGGCAATCTTACATGAACGCATGAAAGAAAACCATGTTCAATGTAAATTCAGGTTTCTGCAAGACGGACAAGATAAAGAGTCATTAAATCATTTGTTAAAAGCTGAAAACACAAATTACAAAGACTGGAAGGTTAAGTGGAAAGAAAAGAGGAGGTAGATAAATAAGGGTAGTTTTCTGGTGAGCTGGAAATCAGGAGTAAAATGTTTATGAGCTGTTACATCTTACTTCTATCTTACACTCACTTGCATTCACTTTAATAAGCTGCTACAGCCAGCTTTATTATTTGGCAGAACACTACAGAGGTTTGTCTCTGTCTTACTGAGTTTCTATATGTGGCTGATTTCACTTCCGGTTGTGGTGGGAGTTTCCTGGCAGGCTGATCTGACAAAAACCTCCCCACTTAAGTGTCTGAACAACATTTCCTGTAAGCGTTCACCTACACAAAGTCTGCAGTCAATTCTTATCTAGCTACATTGAGCTAAGGGGGTAACGAGTACCGAACACTGGCACAAATCATCAATAAACTTCAAATAAGAAACAGCAATGTGACCCACAAGCATACATGAACTAAGATCAAACAATGAGATAATTGTATTAAGTGTTCTCATTGCAATGGGGATGTGCTACAGATACACTCTTATCTGGCCTTATGTGAATGACCTGATTTGCATGCACTGTGGTAACCAAAAAAAGTCATCAGTTTCAGACGGGCAACAGGATTTCTAAAGGACTGTTTTACAGTAAATACAGTTATAAAGAGTTCTATCCACTGAAAAGAACTAAATAAAATGAACTAGGGTTTTGGCTTTTCTAAAGACTGGGGCTGGGGAAGGTTTTGTGGCAGGAAGATAAATGATTTGGCTGAGGAGGTCAAAAAGTACCTGCATGCAGTCCAGTGTACTCTGTTTAGCAAAAAAGACAACACAAAGCACAAACAAAAGATGCAAATGCATGCTTGTGAAACAATGAATTTGGGAGAGACAAAATTAAATATTAATAAAGCAGAAATACAGTGGTCTGAGTCCAGGCCAGCAAGGAAATCCTCGCAGAAGACATAATCACTAGAATGTCTCTTGGCCCTGAGCAGCCAACACCTGCCTTCTGAATGAACACACACACAGTCCTCATAATCTACCAAAAACAGGTTTTTATCAGATTAAAAAAGGCAGAGTGTTGACTTGGCAAATAAAGCTCATGCTCTCAGGAGAGAAAGAGACTTTCTCCTGTGATGCTTTGGGTTTAAACAGAGACAGAAAGTAAGAGAAACAGAGCCAAGAGGAAGGAAACGAGGCATTTTGAAAACAGGAGCAACTATACTCTACCAGCTCCCTCTGCAACACAAGCTGAGTCAACTCCTAAAATAAAATACACACTTCTTTAAGCAACAAACTCTCACAAAAAATGAACCATGAGAAACAAGGAGCACAGACAACAGGAATGTAAAGTCATCAACTGTGGATGATGACATTTTTGAGGGTTTTTTTTTATTGTTCAACATGAGTAGCCAATCAGAGAGAGGGGGATTTCAACTGTCATCTGCTATCTGGATTCATTTTGAACTCTTACTCTGATACAGAGAGCAAGCACAAACGTCACAAAGCAGTAGAACAGCCATCTGTTCAAACGGTTTTCAGGCCCACTAGAGCTACAAAAATATGAGTATTTTCTGCCACAGCTTCTCAGCCAGGTGTTAAGATAAGAATAAAGGGCTCCATGTAATGTAATCAAAGGCTGCTTTAGTAGGAATAAAACATAGAGAATTTCACATTTACAATCTTTTTGCTCTGGGTTAAGAGATAGAAACCCATTAGAACATTAGAGGAATGCATTAGTGCATGACAGAGAGAAAGAAATGTTCCTCCTTTCCTTGCACGCTTCACTATTTTATGACTTTACTGGTACTTGCAAGCTTTAGATTTTATTTTGGTAAGTCAAAATGAATTCTGGAGAGCCCCTCAGAGCTTCATGACAGTAATGAATGCACAGCCTGGCATAAAAGTCTTTTATTGGCACTTGTACTTGTGTGAGCAGTCACAGTGGCGTCATACACACTCACCTCCAGCATCTGAACCACTCCTTCATGCTCCCTCTTGGCGAATAACTGAGCCTGATGAGTTAAAAGACATTAAAGTCATGCTAATGTTTTGTCATAAAATTCATATTCACAGCACAGAGAGCTGTGACAAAATGCTTTATCGGTGCCCAAAGGTTGCCTCCTGCTGGACAAAGCGCCCCATTTTTCTTAACTAAACTGAAAGCAATCTATGGGCCATGAGAGCTTGATTTTAATAACAAAAGTACTGGAGGCTGTGTTTCTTACCCGCTGTAACCGTTTGATTTCATCCTGTTTGAACTTAAGGATAGCCAGTGCCTGCTCATGTTCCAATTCCAGCTGCTGCCTTCGCTCGGCGACCTCTCGCATATGCTGTCCAGAAAGAAAGTTCATCAGGAAGGATGCTAAGAAAATGGCACACCGAGTACCTGACTCAGTCAGTACCTTTAGGACCTGCTCTAGGTTCTCCAGTTTGGCACGGAGTCTCTGGTTCTCCTCGAGAACTGAATTGTGTTGAGCGGTCACTTCAGAGAGATCTACCCTCAGCTCCTCATTCTCAGCCCGAGTCTGGGAAACAACATGTTATCCAACCACATAATTAAGATCAGGGGAAAAAAAAAAAAGAAAAAAAAAAAAATCGCTGTCAGTCATGGTGGCCAAGACTGTGAAATTGAGATTCAATTTTTATTTACTATATGCGCAAAAATATTAGGCCACAACTCTTAATCACAGAATTCAGGTGTTTGACTCAATTCTATTGCCATAAGTGTATAAATTCAACCAGATGGTCAGGCAGTTTACATTTAGATAGATTTGTAAAAGAACTGGGTTGTTCTAAAGAGCTCACTGAATTTGAGCACAGTGTTAGGTGCAATAGCACTGTGTGAGTGTGCAGTACTGCTTTTGCTCCTCTGACTGGGGTGCCGCCCCTTCTCCTGTGGAGCCAGTGCACATTTGGATCCACTCAGTAATCAAACACTGTTATAAAGCTGAGGAGCAGAGCTGGTCAATCTCTCTCAGCGTGGGCTAGCTTCAGTGGTGAGCAGCAGTATTGTGTTTGTGATGGGTTTAAAGCTGCTAGTGAGTAGCTGCGCTCTCTAGCCTACAGAGAATTGTGGTGTTGTCTTAAGTAACCCTTTAATTTGACCTGGTTTTTTTCCTTAGCAGCTATTAGTGTTTACTGACGTTTTTCATTTTTTCTAGGTGGGGTGGGGGGCTAACTCCATATTAATGCCTATGGATTTAGAATGGGATATCATCAAAGCTCCTGCAGGTGTAATGTGTAGGTGGCCCAATATTTTTGTCCATACATTTACAGCAGTGTCACTGACCTGGTCGAGCAGCTGTGCCTTCCTCCTGAGGAGATCTGCCTCCTCCTTTAGTTGCTCATTTTTGTCTCGCTCATCCGCAAGCTGGCTCTCCTGTTTCACAAACACAAAACAACATTCAGATAAACCTGAGAAAATCCATGTCCCCTCACCTGCTGTCATTATGTCCACCATGGTTGTGCTTAACTGAGAGCAAGACATAATGAAATACTGGAGCCAAAAATTTGCTTACCAAATCCAGACATCTCTTCTGTCGCTTCTTTACTTCATGCTCAAGATTTTCACATTCTTTTCTCTTCTTGCTCAGCTCACTTTCCTGAAATTACAGTGAAGATAAAGATACTTGTACTAAATCATTGCTTTGTAATCCCGGTAGAAAAATTGTAGACAAAGTATAAAGAAAAACATTTTACAACAATACGCACAATGATGACAAATGATTTGCAATGAGGCATTACAAAGCTTAGTATACTTTAATTATTCTAAATGCAGCTTATATATGTGACCAGAATAGGAGAAATCAGCTTATTTCAGCATGGCTCCAGGACCTCAATCAAGTATTACCACTGTGACCGTGATGTGGGAACTACAGGACAGACAGGCTAATTGTAGACCACCAGCAGCTGACTGAAAGAGACACTGCACTCTCACCAGCGATGACACAGCAAGACAATAAGGATAATTAAAATGCAATCTGTGCTTTGATTTACTTGATTGAGTTTCAGTCACAGCTTTGAAGGCCTGAATAACAGTCACAAAATAACATCCGTGTGCATTTACAAAGATATTTCTCACTGAGCTGTTCCTTTATAGTGGTGCAAAATGTATTGTCTGAAGTTGGAATGACCTGCTCTCTCTGAACTTAAATCTCTCTTGAAGGTGAGAGGATGGTGTAGATTACCTTAGGTGTCTTTTGACTCATAGTCGCACCTACCTTTGTTACTTTGTACCTCCCTATTTAGGACATTTGTCCCACTTAATATAATGGAAGAAGCGAGGACTTTTATTTTGAAAAATTTACCATAATTTGAATATGTGCCCAATTGTCTGAATGCCATTTTTAGCGTGAAACCAGAGATTACTACCTGATCCAGAAAGCTTTATAAAGAAGCTGACTTCACTCGCTTTTCTGTAGAGTTCATGTGTTGTCCTGCTAAACTGGAAAGATCTCAAATCTCCTTTCCCATGCCAGAGAGTTGTCATGTTTCATCTAAAATTACAGAGGATAACCTATACAATAAAGAGGCAGAAAAATGAGTTTTAAAAAACATGGATCTCATTTATATCTTATTTCACAACTGTCACTGGGATAACATGATAAATAACATAAAATGATGCCTAGTGTTTTCTTCATGTATCATGAAAGAGCATGTGGGCCAACATGTGAGTTGGGAAAGGACAGGGTGGTTTAATATTTTGTATATTAAATCAATTAAATCTTGTTTTTTTTATAGCAAATATATAGATATTTAAAAAATATAGGACATGTATGAATTATATAAATATATAAATTATGGACGACAGAGAAGGTTCATGGATCTAGCGAAGGAAGACATGCAAAGTGTTGAAATGACAGAAGGGGATGCAAGGGACAGGATGAGAGCAAAAATCACAGCATCTTCAACTCTGCCACTTCCACCTCCACCTCCTGTCTTTTTGTCAGTGCCACCATCTCCAAACCATACATCATGGCAGGTGTCACTACCATCTTGTAAAACTTTTCTGTTAACCTTTTCCGCTATCTCTTTGTCAAAAAGCACCCACTCCACTCTGTCTTAACTCTCTTCTTCACCTCTTTTGTGGACAGTCCATTGCTTTGGATGGTTGAGCCCAGTTATTTAAACTCATCCACCTTCATTACCTCTACTCCTTGAATACCTTTTCCTTGTAGTTTCTTTAAGCAGTCTTCAGGGATTGTTCTCCAGGCTTCTTGAAGCACAGTCCAAAGCTCTTCTTTGGACATTAGCTGCCTTTTATTCTGTTCTTTGTCAAAATGATCCCACACTGCTTCAGTAATGTCAAGGTCTGTGTTCCGGGGAGGCCAGTCCATGACTGATAGTGTTTCATTGTGTGTGTTTTTATCCAGGTAGGCTTTTACTACACTGGCAGTATGTTTGGGATTATTGTCATGCTGAACCATGAACCCAAACTCAACAAGACACGCTTTCTAGATAGTATTGCACGGTGGATCTGATGGCACTTTTGTATGTTCATAATTTCAGCAATTTTGACATGATCCCCAACACCCATGACTGAAATGCAGCTCCAAACCATGGCAGAGCTTCCACTGTGTTTTACAGATGGCTGTAGACACTCACTACTGTAACTCTCTCCTGACCCCCTCCATACATACTGTATATATACATAGTAATACATACATGTATAATATACACATACATATTGACTATATATTGAAACCAAATATGTGTAAAATTGGATTTATCACTCTATAAGACCTATTGCCACTGATTTGCAGTCCAGTTTTTGTGTAAATTGGCATACTTCAACTTCTTCTCCCAGTTTCCCCTCCTTACGAACAGAGTCTTGCCAACCACCCTTCCATTGAGACCATTTCTGATTTCAGTGTTTTCAACTTTCAATTCAATTTAATTTTACTTACATAGCGCCAATTCACAACAAAAGCCGCCTTGCGGCGCTTTATATTGTAAGGTAAAGATCATACAGCGTTAGAGAGAAAACCTCAACAATCAGACAATCCCCTTTGAGCAATCACTCGACAACTGTGGGAAGGAAGAACTCCCTTTTAACTTTTAACTTTGTGGGAAAAGTTTGGGGAAGACCCTTTTCTGTTTCACCATGACCGTTATCCAGTGCATAAAATAAGGCCCAAAAAGGTGTGGCTGGATGAGTATGGTGTGAAAAAAATTGACTGGTCCACAAGAGCCCTGACATCAACCCCACTGAATGCCTTTAGGATGAACTAGAATGGAGATTGTGAGCCAGTCCCTTGCGTTCAATATCAGTGTCTGATGTCACAAATGCTCTTCTGGATAAATGGGCAAAAATTCTCACAGACACACTCCAAAATGTTATGGAAACCCTTCCCAGAAAAGTGGAAGCTGTTGTAAGTGCAAAGGGGACAACAGCTCCATAGTAAAGCCTATGGATTTAGAGTGAGATATCCTAAAAGCTCCTGTAGGTATAATGTGTCAGTGGCCCAAGACTTTTGTCCTAGCAGTGCATAACAAGGCCAGGTATGTTGCCTAACTTGAGATGTTTTGAAGAAAAAGAGTTCCTCAGCAAAGAGTAGATTTTAAAAAGCTCTCTGATGAAAGGCAAAACCTCTCCCCAGAGGTTTGTGTAACACTGGTATAATCCATGCACAGGACTACTGACTGTTACTGAAATAAAGGCAAAATGAACATATAACTACAAGAAAGTGACCTAATTTTGATTCTGAACTGCTCAATGGAAACATTTACTGTATGCAAACATCCCAAGGTCAAACAGATTCTATGAGCCTAAAAGCTATTTACTACATTCCTTCTAAAAACAATCTATAGCCATGCAAATCTGTAAAGCTCTCTTTTCACACAACAGTGCAAGTCTTTACAGTGCAAACAGTAGCATGCCAACATGCTCACAATGACAGTGCTAAGATGCTGATGTTAAGGATGAAAGTTATGTAAGGGTATACTCAGGTACCCTCAGGCTGAGGGTACTGCAGTTGGTTTTGTAGATATTTGGTCATAAATCAGACTATTGGACAAATTGACCAGATGGTGGCGCTAGATGAAAACAAACCCAGGAATTCATCCTTTGGACATGATAAGTATGTACAGTAAATTCCAAAGCAATCCTTCCCATAGCTGTTGAGATATTTCAGTCTGGACTGAAGCAGTGGACTGACTGTTGTCACTAGCAAACCTAAAAATATTACCTGCATGCTTTCTGGGCGCTCTCAGTGTTTACTCAGCTGATGAGCTCTCCTACATCTCTAAATATATATCCCACTGCCAAGATCTCACTTCCACTCTTGACTAGTGCTTGCTCTATGAAAGAACCTAGTTAGTATACGAGTCAAAGAAGAAGAGTTTGGTGGTTGTATGCCTCCACCCAACATTCAAGTTGCATTTAATTCCATGTCTGAAGGAATTTAATCAATGGGCTCCAAAGATTTATGTCACCAGTTCAATATCCAGCCAAATGTGATTTATCTGTGACCAAGAGAATCTAATCAGTTTATTCTTGAATGAGAGGGATCGTTTGTGTCACATGTAATGAAATTCCCTTCAGCTGTTGTTGAAATATCATATTTAGCTCATCTGATGTCATTTATAGTTCAGAATTTTGCACTTTTCATCTTGATAAATTCAGCACAGAGCTGAAAAGGGAATAAGGTCTATTTACGCCATGAATCCTACTTGTAGCATCAGAAAGGGCGATGTGCTACTCTTCCAAAGGACAAGATCAAAATAATCCCAGCATTACATAACAAATTTGAACGTAGTTTTCCTTCAGTGGAAGTCAGCTCAGTCACAGTACTGATGAAGCTTCAGCTTCAAATGAAAATGCAAACATAGAAGCCTGAAATTAGGCACAATATGCAGATTTAGCTGATTAGGGGTGTGTAAGAATGACTGGACAAATGGATTGACTTGAAAGTCATACTGGTGACATTTATACACAATTTGCATTACTAACTCTTTCAGTATAGCAACCGACAGCTTTAATTTGTACATAGCATTTGAGGGACATTCAGCTGGTAACTATTTACGCGCTTATTGTAAGCTGTTCTGTCCTAATTAAAGCAGCAAATCAACAAACTGTAGTCTGGAATGTGCATCAGAAAAGCCCTGCATGCTGGTGGTCTGTAGCGGGGTCATGAAGGGTCAGCTGGGTATAAAATTAGATGCTCTCACCAGAAACTGTAAGCGCTGCTCCTGTGTACTTTCCTCCTGATGGGAGGGGGGCGGGCTAAGGCCCGGTGGGGGCGTCACTCGCAGCCCCGACTCCTCCTCCTCTGTGGGAGTTTTCTCACACCTGGATGGAGCTTCATCTAATGCCACACACGGGGTCTCTCCAACAACCTGAGAGGAACGGGAAGAATCAGTCACTTTACATGTAATTGTGACAAGTTCAAAGGTTAAAAAAAAGCTCCCGTTCTGATCCTAAAGCCCAGCTACTGCACAGTGAGCAAATGCATGACCGGTAAAATGTTAAGTAACCTTTACACTTGCATCCCCCACTGTAAGAAAAGGATTAGTAACAAGCCTCCTTCCCAGTATTCCATCTACAATCAATGAGTAATCCCAGGGGGGATTCCCTCTTGCTTCCGACAAGACTGAAAAACATTAGCAGGGAGGCTGTCCTTTGCAATCGCTCATCATGCAGAGACTTCAATATTTTACAGCAGGTTACATTTCTCAACTAACCAGTCACTGTTACACATTTATCTTCATAAACTGTATGATTCTTCTAACTAAGATCCAGGTGGGGGAAAGGCTGATGCTGGTTAAGGGTTAAGAGTCGAGAATCAGTACCTAATTTTAGAGCAAACCTACTTATGCTTGAAGAACTGTGCTAGTGTAGCCAAGGCCAGGACCCAATAAAAGGATCAAAGGCGCTCTGCCACGTGCTCCAAGAGGGATCACTCCTTTACAATCTCCTTGCTTTTAACTTGGAAGAAATATTACGCTACACTTTATGCACATTTGTCTAAGATAGGATCCCTGCAAAAAATTCATATACTCTTAAAAATATCTATGTAACCAAAAAAATATTCATTAACTGATAGTTGCAGAACAAAGTGTCTGTTGCTGTTGATGCAAAAAAGGAAAGCTGTATTTGTTCCCTATAACCCACAGTAAATCTGCACTACCTGTCTACTTCTAAAGAAGCATGATGTTGTAGCAATTATTTGTAATGCATGTTAAAAATGAGTCAATAAATTCACAAGATGGGGATGCTCTGAGACTTTATTTTTTTAAGAAATGTTTGACATTTGAGTCCTGAGAAAGGTAAGGGTTGTTCCTGCCTACAGCAGCTGCATATGACACTAAGATTTCATTCATGCATTTGTAGAGGAACCAGGCTAAAACTGCAGCCACTTCAACTTCAGAGCCATACATCATGAAGAAGAGAATTCTTGTTTTGTTTCAATAAGAACTATGACTAAAATGATGAGGAGACTTGTCTTGTAGCAGCTGTGTGCAGTAATCATTATTTTTAGAAAATACAAGCTGTCACCAGAAACAATATGCAGAATGGTTTACACATCAGACAGCTCTTTGTTGGATAAAGCAGCTGAATCTCTCTAGTATAATTTATTAATATATAAATACTTCACAGTGTCAACATGCCCCAAAACAGATTTGTGACACCCCACTGTTTGATGACCTTTTTAAAATGTGCACAAACTTGCGTCAGTAAGCAAGGTTTTGCTGTGCAGGCAGCTTGGTGGACACAGAATATGGGGTTCAAAAGTCATTGTGACAGCAGCAAATCAGTGGCATGTCTGTGAACTTAAGCAAGGCAATCCCTGGTTTATCTATTGGATACAAGGCCAGATGGTGTTGGTAGTGGTGACGAAAGGCCAGCAGGAGGCACTAATTCTATTGGCCCCTGGACAAAAAAGTGCCAAGGAATGAGGGCTTTAAACAGGCATACTGCTGATTCTTCTGCTCCTCAGTTCTTTCTGTGGTCATCATGTCCTTCACAAGTGATGACAGCCCAGGTGATCCCAGCACCCTGGCAAAATTCCCTTCTTCGTAATTGGCCAGCCCTAGTTAAACTAGTCAGTCTTCTAGCAATTTGTAATTAACTTGCAGCAGTGCACACCCACTGAGTGGGCTGGCTTAAGCGTGCAGAGTTTCTGCTACAATCTGGCAGCCGTGCAACAAGGTGGGAGAAACACAAGGCTCAGGCAAGATCCTTACCCAGAGTTAAACATATCCAGTTTTGTTTATTACTCCACTGCTCTTTGCATAAAGCACACCTGCAATTTAAATATTAAACATGCCTCTTGGCAAAAGAAGTCATTGTGTTTACTGTTATTTCATGAAGATGAGGTATTTTTCAACACACAGATCAAACTCCCTAAAAGAGCAATCCTTTATCTGAAGGGAATGTGAGAGCTCACAATGATGAGTTTAAAGCAAATATAATCAGTGTTCATGCAACGTGTGATATAATTCTGACATGGTTTTGGCCAATGAGTACAGAGAGGAGAATATTACATAATGCCTCATTTATACAATGTTGTGGGGAATAAAGTGACTGTCTGACAGAGAGCATTAGAGCACAGCTTAGGCTATTATGAATCATTTCAAAGGTTTATATGCCAACACACTAACCTAACAAAACTTACTATAACCTAACAGGCAGTGCTTGTTTTACTTAGATATAGTGCAGAGTTTCAGTCTCAATTCCTATGCAATTACGACACAAAGTCAACTCAGCCTTTACATTTTGTCCTACATACAGCAGCAAACCACAGAATAAAAAAGACAAAATTTAGATTTGAATACGCGCATTACTTTGGGTTATTGCTCCACTATTACAAAATTCTTACTGCATATTTTCAATCTACCATATATGAGGCACTTGGTCAATTATTGTGCCCACTTTACAGAACCAGAATCAGAATCAGAATACTTTATTAATCCCCGGGGGGAAATTACTTAGTTGTTAAATTTAAGTCATGCCTGGGAAGTAAAGCAGTCCCGGTCTAGTGAGAACTCCAGTATTACATAGTAGATGTTCAGATGTTTTTTTAAGTGTTTTTCTTTCCAAATACTTCCCCAGGAATTCTGAATTGTTTAACTGATCAGTACTGAATTTTGTTAAAAACAAACAAAAACAAAACACAGATATCAATGTTAACTCTGCATCAAAAGATAAAATCATCCCACTGAGCATCACCAGTGAAGGAAAGAATCATCAGTGTCTTCAATCCTACCACCAAACAGAATACACAGTAACTATGTTTAGCCACTTTTATTAACTCAAATATATGGCAGAATATTTTAACGAGACAGGGGGCAAGAGTAAAAATACCAGAGCATTATGTGCAGCACCTGAAGATGACCCACCTTCAGAAGGGTTTTTTAATACCACTGTAAGATGTTCCTCCGGCTACTCCCTTATATTCTCCCAAAGAGGTCACCACAGCAGATTAATCTGCATTGGCAATTTGGCAGTGGTTTTATGCCAGATGCCCTTCCTGACGCAACCCTCCATGGTGAGAGGGGCTTGAGTGTGTAAACCACTACACTACACTAAATTTTAGTGAATACACACAACACCTATTGTGCAGAAACAATAACATTTGAATATTGGTAAAATAAAATAACCTACTGTAAGGAAGTATGCTTTAAGGACTAGTTACAGATGGCAGTAATTTCAGTGTGACAGTGTTTTGATGGCAGTGAGAGGGGTTTGCTTTCTGAGACTGTAAAAAAATGCTGGTTTAGGGTGAATGATTGTCTGATTTAAAGAGGTAGTAATAGGCAGCTTTTCTACTTTACTACACATCAGCCAGTTGTCAATGTCATAGTTTGGAATTTCTGGGCAAACAAATGGTTCATCTTAAAGGTACTGTGGGTAGCATCCATCTAATGCAAATTTGATATTGCACACTTTTAAAAACTAATTAAGCTAATAGACTTATTAGAGTGACACACAGAGATATCTGTGCAAACACATTTTAAACACCTTGCTTTGATTAAATAATACAAAAAGAAGGGAGCAAAAAAGATGTGGCTTTAGGTAGCAGTTCCAACATTTAGCCAGTGCTGACAGTCTGTTGCAGGAGGTCATATCATCTGTCTAAATTAAAACTTTAATGTTATGGCCATTCTGTCTCTATCAAAGCCAATGGGAAAACAGATCTGAAGAATATACTGACCATTTATTAAGTAAAGTGAGCATCTGTCTGTCCCACTGCTGCACAACACACTTTCTTGTAAAAACCTGGTTAAGTCAACAATTTCAGGGATCAGACTCTCTCAGTTAAAATGATCAATTAAAAATCAATTATCTAAACTGATCAACTTTTAGTTCAGAGTAAAGACCTTGTGTGTTTGTAGCAAGGGGAAATTAGAAAATGCCCAAATCAGGATGCTACTGATAAAGTATTCAGATTCTGATACTGCTTTTGAAATGTGCAAATTCAGCAAAGTTATATCAACATTTCAGATCTTTTTTTCATAAGTATATTTTATATTTCTAGAAAACAAATCCTTTAGCGGTGAATTGAGTTCTACCTGATAGCTACGAAGTGTGAACATGAATTAGAGTTACACTTAATATTGTGTCTCTCTTCTACACTGACAGATTTCAACTGTCTGTGTTAACTTAAAAAGTTAAAAAGTTGGTTACTTTGCTCAGGCACTTGTAGAGGCGATACAGATAAAATTTAGTATTGAGATAAAATTTGTAAACAGCAACCCCGATTTCAAAAGACCTATAGACTGAATGCATCAATAATAAAACACGATGCAAGCTTGTCCTTTTTGTTTACTTTTTAATCTTATGCTCCATCTTTTCTTCAGTAACGTTGTAAAAAAAAAGACATGAATTAATGCCTTCGTCAGTTTAGTATGTTCAAAGCCAGCCTTACATGCAATATAGCTGTATAATTTATTGACATTTTGTCCTTAGAAGGTGGTCTTGTTTCCGCCCAGAGTTTTCCTTACCAGGTGAAGAATTTAGGTTTGACTAGATGAAAACAGAAAGTAAGCATTGCAATGTAACAAAAATGCACTCTAGTGCATGTCTGACATTGCAGAAAGCAGATACACTTTCTTCTGTCTTATCTCTACTACTGTGCCTTTTTCAAATGCATGTTTAAATGAGCTGATGAAGTAATGACTGTTTAACTAAAAAATAAACCTTGCCTAAATAAAGCCAACAACTAAAATTAAATTAGTTAAGTAAATACTCAAATCCCGCAGGATGTGTAAACACAGTCATGTAAGTGATTTACCAATGAATGATCTGATGAAGGAGGCAGCCATTCTGACAGTCTGCTCTGATGTTGAGACCGCAGCAGGTGTGACTGGCGTGTTTCTGCCGGCCTAGGCCCCAGCTCAGACGCCCGCCTCTCCTTCCACCCTGTCTCACACAGTGAGGTGCCACTATACACGCTTCAAACTGATGTGGTCCATGTATACCAAAGGATCAAGTACACCCTGGGCCCATGCGTACTAAAGCAGGGTCAGATCCCATTCAGCAGGCCTTGAATGCCATAAGCACATTGGTGTAATCCCTGCAGACTACTGAAACGGGTAACTGGATCACTTCTTTTAAAAGCACCTTAATGGATTGGCCTGGCTGTTGATTTTCTTTTTAATACGGAACATATCGATGTCCACCAATCAAACGCTGCAGCACCCTGTCACTAAGTCGGTGTGTCTAAATTCTACATCTGGAAGCTCTGAAATATGACTGTTATAAAACTGGGTTGACAGGCTGCCCTTGACTAGGCCTCATGATTGTTCCGTCTTTTTCATTCGTAAGAAAGTGGCAGTCCACCATAGACAAGGGTGGGATTTAGCACAGGATTTACTGAAATGAATATTTAGAAAAAAAAAAGAAAATCTCCTTAGCTGCGACTCAAGTTGCAATTGTAAGATGAGAGATGTAACAACATTTCAGAATACGCAGCTGATTTTAAATATCTAACACAAATGCAACACCCGCTGCCTTGAGCCAATGCTGTCATCCTCCCGATTCATCATGACACTGACTAGTTTTCAGTGTTAAGTCTCAACTTTGAGTCCTGCACAGCTTCAGTCTCACACTTATGAGGTTAGCAAACTACAAACAAACAGCTGAGGCCTTACACACAGAGTCAACAAAACTTACAAGATGACCTACCCCTTTTGTGTGATATGTGGCAACGTCAAGGCTTCCCTTGGCCTGCTAGTTATCCAGAGCAGGGCGAGATAGAAAAGTCTTTACTGCGGCTGGAGTCTTACCTACCACCCAAAACCCTCTCACCGCTGCCACAGCAACAGAGAGCGGATTACTGGACTGTACCATTCTGTTGTTAGAGGGGATTAGAGTTCACACAACATGGCCCCTTTCTGGGTGTGCGCGTGCCACTGGAAGTGCATGTGTGCGTCCCACAAATGAGAGATTACCACAATCGGCATTCTCATTTGAGCTTTACAGGCAGAGAATTGACTGCACTCCACAGGCAGTGAAAAACTGTACAAAAAAAATTAATTATTCGATGTATTCATTTAAAGTGATATGGCTACAAATACAGTACCTTTAAAATCTACCAGAAAAATTATATTTTCCCCATTACAGATGTTCACTCGTGAATGAATGAATTTTTACAAATCACAAATAATTCGGAAACCTTTACATAAATTTAGAAAATAAGTTCATTTTTCTATCTTTTGAAAGGTGACTATAATATTTGAGCATTCCTTCTCTGGTGTTGAACTGTTTCTAAGAACTGAACGCAGCATTAAATGCACAGAGGATCAGAGTGTGTGACTTCTGTGTCTTTGATCAGGCCCAAGTTCAAGAGAGGGAATCATCTCATTATGGCCTGTGACAGATTAGTATCGAGTCCAACAACAAGCCATTATATAACACTGGAAAGCATCCATGACAACATAAACATACGCTAGGTTTCGGGACAACTCATAGGCTATATTTAACACTCTTACAACTCCAGCTGTATTGTAACAGTACAAATGTTTTTAGATTTAAGTACATGATGCGGCCTGTTTGTATCAGGTAACAGATGATTTTGTCAGTTTTACTGCACATAAAAGTGCCTTTTTTAAAGCCGATTAAAACCAACAGTGGTCAGTGCAGAGTTTGAATATATTCTTGTGTAAGGAGGATAACTTTACCTTCTCTTCCCCTTCCTCCTTCACATTTTCCCCACATTTCTCTGCAGAACCATGGTCGGGGATAGTGTTGTGTTGCTGTCTGGATGATGTGACTGACAGCTGCCTCTGCAGCCGCAGAACCTCCTTCTGTGACTCCCTGAGAAGCCTCTCAAATTCCACTCTGCCAGATGGAACAGGGCAACCCTGCACATGCATGCACACAAAGATACAACACCATCATTTTAACACTTTACTGTTTTAACAGGTTTCAAACTGTATCTCTCATACAAAGGAGATTCAAAAGTAATACAAATATATCAGTACTGTCTGACATGGACACAGGATTCAGTACATTTTCCCTTTGTAAAATCCGTTATTATTAAATCCAACAGATGTTCACATTCAGAAGAATCAGCTTTTAAGTCAATGGTAATTAAAAACAGGCACTTGGAAAGGCAGCCTATTCCTGCAGTGTCATCTATCCAGACATCAGCAGTGACGCAGCCTTTGTAATAGGAGCTTAAGAAGAGGTTGGGATGAGCAGTACCCATGCTGCCCAGCAGAGTGCATGCTTGTGGCATTATGAGCTGGTGGCAGTGATGATTACTGAGTAGTGAGTTAGACTGAACTCTGTGGTTAAAACTTAGAATCAGCCTTATGCTCAAAAACTTCAGGCCATATTAGTGCCTACAGTTCAATCTAGGCTGAGTGAGTTTACTGAGGAGATGCGCTATAAATACCTTAGTGGTGCCCAGCTGGGCCTCCAGCTCTCTGAACTCCTGTTGCAGGGCAGCAATCTCCTTGTCTTTAGATAGCAGTGCATCAGCGTGCTGGGCTAGGTCACGAGCTCGCTGACGGGCAAATGCCCTCTTGTACTGTTCCACTGATCCAGGTCTCATCAACGATGTGGAATTCACCTGCAAAAGAAGTATATATACACATCAGCAGACATTATTTCTGAGAAGAATGGGACGCAATCTTATAGACTACATGAGTCATGAGTGTAAACTAAGGGGGTCATTATTGGAAAACATTATAGAAAGACCTGGATTCCTCAGAATACTATGAAACTTTCCAATTCTTATTCTGGTGAGATCTGCTGAGCTATCATGTCTTCTAACCAAAACGTAAGTGACGCAGTAGATCATGCAACTCAAGACTAATCAGAATTCACAGGTTATTGTAGAAAGAAGAAGAAAGAAAGTGATACTTTTTCTTGTCACTGATTAGCTGTATTTTACAAACTATTGAGAACTAAAATCCACTGAGAAGTCACAAAGCCTTGCAAAAAGTCATATCCAGGATAATTTAATGTTGTTCACCACTAAATAAAAATGTTTGAGGTCAGCAGTATTATGGCTACATGGTCAAAAAGTAACAATGGCCATAAAAAGCATGAAAATATGCCAATGTATCAGTATATCATAGCAATGACTATTTTACTTATGTCATCATAATAGTGATGTGAAGGCACCAACCACACCTAATATGGGAGTCAATTGATAGGAACATTATCCCCATGATAATGACCAATAGGATCACGATCATCACTACTTAACAAGATACAAGTGGTATGCAACATGTGTGACAAGGTCTATGCCTTTTCAAGGTCTACTATCTAAAATAAAGGAACAACTAAAAATATGCCAGCACAACAGGAGAGGGTGACCGTGGAAAGTTGCAAACTGAACTTGAAGTTTTTCACTCATAAAAATTTGGAAGCTATGCTGATCATATTGGTAAACCACTACATTGCTCTATTATCACCCACCAGGACATGATGCTACCATGTGACCATAACCTTCACCCTGAACACAGTTTGGGTGAATGTCTATTAGGTGATCGCTGTGTGCAGTTTTCACTAAAATTTTACCAATATTCTGGGAGGAGTAGTGATTTTTGTGGATTGTGGATGGATGGCTCACCATGGCATGCTGTTCATCGGTTCTTCTGCTGGATGAGCTATAAAAAGCCTTAGTGGTATAATTGTGTTGAATTTAATTTAATTATAGTGCGGACCTAATTTGAAAAACATTTATCGTGTAGATCAATACTGCAAATTTGTGAAATGTGTCAAGGTACTTTTCAAACACAAGTGAAAATTTTAAGTGAAACTTTCTGCCAGTAAAAGAAAATAATACCTGATACGCAGTGCATAACACATCTAAACCTACTGCTGTATATAAAAAAAAGGAGGCAATGGACATGTGAATGCCAGACTTTTTTAATGGGAATATAATGGCAATAGATCGTCAGGAACCCATTTTTCAGCTGTTTCACGCTGTTTTGATTAGGAACGCTAATCAGCACGGATTGCCATAATTGGCACTATTACGGCTCCAGTGGAATGGGGGTCTCAGACGTGCACCATTAGCTTGTGTTGGCACGCAGCTTTTATACCAGTGAGCAATTCCAGGCCTACAAGTCACTGGAGGCGTACAATCAGTTTGTTAATGGTTGGGTTGGCGACGTTTCCTCAAGTGTCCTGAATGCACACCTGCTTGCAGCTTACCTATAGCAATGGCGGCCGATCGTATGTTGTGACGTCATGTGGGAACTATATATAAAATCAGAATGAACTGCTGTCAAATGTCAGGTGACAGTTTCCATTAATCATTGACTACAAGGGTATGATTGATTGTCATTGTCAAAAGATAATAATGAATAAATGACAGCCGAAGCCTCACTTGGGCCTTAAGTTGCCGAGGAGCTTGTAGGGCCTTTCCAGCCTTTAACTCCCCGCCCACATAAACAAGGTGTTTGAAAGGTAATGTTATTTTGTATTATATAAATTATTTGCAGGTGGCACTGCGGCATGGTGCTTAGCACTGAGTAAGATTGGTTCAAAGCCATTGGCCAGCTCAGGCCTTTCTGTGTGGCGTTTACACGTTCTCCATGTGCCTGTGTGGGTTCTCTCCAGTTACTCTGGGTTCCCCCTTCAGTCAAAAGACGTGCTTGTTAAGTTAATTGGTGATTCTAAATTGACTGTAGGTGTGAATGTGAGTGTGAATGGTTATCTAGACAGGCGACCTGTCCAGGGTGCCTCTCTCCTTGTGACAGCTGGCATAGGCTCCAGCACCCCTGTGACCCTGAATTGAATAAGCAAAAAGAAGATGAATGAATGCTAATTGCAATTTATGTCATTATTACACTATTAAATCAGAGTATATTCATTAAAGACTGAAAAGCTGAAAAATGAAGGTATTAACTGAAGTTCCTGATGTGGTCACTTGAGGCTTTCTGCAAAAATGGGTCCATCCTCATTGACTTGCATGTTAAAATGCCCAATTAAACAAGATTACACACAATTTCCAAGACGTTTGTGCTTCTGTGGGTGACTGAAGTTCTAGTATTTTCTTAGTTTGCTATCTAGCACTAGTTAGTCAGAATGATTCTGTCCCATAGAATTTGCTGCAGGTTGCTAACCCAGTCACCTAACATTAGCTAATAAGTTTTAGATTAGAATAGATTAGATTAGATTCAACTTTATTGTCATTACACATGTATAAATACAAGGTAACGAAATACAGTTTAACATATAATCATAAGTGCAAAGAGCAGTAAGTGCAATATATACAGTATGTGCAGTATGTACAGTTAAGAGCAGTGGGAATAGATTGCATCAAAGTGATCTTTCCGTCCCGGTCCAAATGGTCATTTCTGGCTCCAAAACCACACATGGCAGGTTTGTTGAAACTTCAAAATGCCGAGTCTAAGAACCACTAAGTGACGTCACAATCGTTACAATCTGTGGTTAAAAAGTACAATTTTAAGTAATAATGAAAAAGATTATATTGAAGGATACGGAAGGACACTCTAGATTGTGTATAAAACCTATGAATAGTCATTCTTAAGTATCAGGACAAAACTTCATCAAATATTTTGGACATAGGGTACAGACATAGGATCATTTTTATTTTTTCCAGTCAATGAATATGATGTTTGAAGTTCTCTTTTATGCAATGGCTTTGCATTTGTCTTTGCTGCATCTGAAAGGGTCCTCATATTTTTTGATCTGTGTGCACTTTTTTGATACTTTCTTAAACGTAAAAGTGAGGACAGAAGAAAAGACGAGGAGAAGGGAGAGAGAAAAGAAAGAGATGAGAAAGCTAAGTGCTTTTTAGTGACTCAGTGACAGCCGTGACCAAAATCGTATTAAGGTCACAATGGGGGTGGTGTGGTGGAGTAAAGAAGCTTTTCAAATGAATCAATTCTCTATCTCTGCTTTTCCCACTGCTCTTCTTGTGCCTGTGACTGAGTAAACGTGACTGTCCAAGGCACATATCACAGGTATATCTCATCCCGTACTGTCTATAGTGAAACATGAGTAGACACGACATGAACAAATTGGTTTGAGTGTTCTGACGGGTGACCTTGTTGCATCTGGCAGCATCAACCAGTCAAGCGAACGGGCCACATACTGGACTATAGCCATGGGAGTGGCGTATTTCCTTGTCGGGGATTTCATCCACATCCTTTACTCCCTTCTCACACCGTCTCCCCCGGTGATTGCGTTGTATACCACTTCTCACATCTCCACCACTAATGCCTTTTTCTTTAGATCATTACCCTCTTCTCGCCTCGCCACTGTTAGCGATCGCTCAATCAGAAATGCTGGCCTCCCCGTGGTCCCTGTTGTGTGGCCATTGCTCACGGGAGGTGAGGAGGCTTTGATCGGGTACGTTAGGCTGTTTACTTTGATTTGATCTATGGGGTCCACATGCTGTTCAGAGTTATTGGCAAATTTGGGGTGCTAGTAGCAGTGATTCACATGCAGCCTGGAGCAATTGTTGCTCATGCTTTGTATGGACTTGTTGTGTTTCAGTGACAGCTGGAGTGCTTTCTGTTAATGAGGTGCTGTGCTATACCAGTTTATGATCTAACAAACACAGACGACTTGTTCAAGCCTCTCCCCTCCACAATATTTTCAATGTTTTTGGTTTTTTGCTCTTTTCTTCTCCTGACACAACTCCGCCTCATTCTCTCCTTTTCATTGGCTCAGTGCCTTGCATTAAAATTGTTCTCCTCTAATAACTTTCCCATCTTTCAAACTTTACCCCACCTGCCCCTGCCCACTGACCTCCATACCTCACTCTGTTGCACTCTCCATTTGGAGGAGAGGACTCTTGTAAGCCCTAGTAACAGAGGTTAATCCTCTCTTATTAGAACCGGGATTACTGAAGGGGAAGGGACAGGAGCAGGCACACAGGGTGGATGCTAACGCCAACTACAAATGAAGGAGACTGACAAAATGCCATGTCTGACATAAGAGGCTTGTTCACTCCACAGAAAAAAAAGAATTATAGAGAGTTAGGATGTAAGAGCAGCAGTAGTTTTTCAGCAGGCCTTCAGTGTACTTGTTTAGATGGAGTCTGCAAACAGCTTTTACATTTCGCTTACTCTTGCAGCTATTCACATTTGAAAAATAGGTCATACTAGCTCCCCCCTGAATTTGAGATGAGATTGAGAATTTGCTACATAAATTTATTTTAAATTTAAAATGAGCTACTTACATTTGAATTGAATAACAACTAGATCAATGAAAAACATATTTTCTTAGCTGAAGTCACCATGTTTGAGCTGAACTAATACATATATTACATTATCATTCACAGTAGATCAAGCTAATATAAAAGGGATCACTTGTAGTGAATTAATCACCTGATTCTGTTGATTTTCTCAGCTTCTAGCGTCTGCTTTAGCATCATATTCATTTTTATGAGTCAGACTTTTTTCTTGTTTGTTTTGGTTTGTTTTTTGATACTGTTAGGGAATAGCTGCTGAAGACAAGGGAGTTTTAGCTGCTACAGAGCCAGATGTTCCCTCATAAGAATCAGTTGCAACCACAGTGGAGCTAGAAGGCATGAGAATATCGAATTTAAATGTGCCAGGTGACCGCTGATATGACTCCAAATTAATACTAATGTTGCTTTCTGTCTTCTGTCTGCTGGATGTGTAAGTAGTAACACATCTGGAAATATGTCGATGTTTCAAACATATGTCAATGAAAACGCATTTATGCAGATTAAATCTTGATCTCAGTCAGAGTTAAATCAATATCTAGCACATCATCCATTATAATAATTTAATAACAGTCACACTGGTCAATTTAAAATGATTTGCATCATTTACTGCGCCCTGTTAAATATGAGGAGGTATTGTATAGGGTAATCATCTTTAGTGTCATCAATCTGTTTAGGATATAAGTGTCTAATTATCATTTTGGGAGTGGAATCAATGTCTGGTATTTGCACCGGTCACAGCTGTGACCTGAAGCATTAATGTTCTTGTTTTTTTTCCCGTTCTCTAGAATGGCTGGACAGTTTTAGTATTGTTGTTTTTGTTTTTAAATTTTCATTAGTCATTCACATGGACTTATGGAAGAGCTGATTAGAAATTAGTGGTCAAAGGTCACTGTGAAATCGCAAATAATTGTCACCCATTCCTGAAGAAAGCCTACTCTTATTATTACAAGATTTCATACAAAGGGCATTACTTCAAAGTCTTCAATACATGCACAATATGGACAAAAGTAGTGGGTCACCTACACAGAAGAAGCGAAATCCACAGGCATTAATATGGAGTTGGTGCCCTCTGTGTGGCTATAACAGCTTCCACTCTTCTGGGAAACCTATTTATAACATTTTGGAGTGTGTCAGTGGTCAAGGTCACCCCAAAGGTGTTTAGTGGTGCTGAGGTCAGGGCTCTGCATGGGCCAGTCAAGTTTTTCCACACCAAACTCATCTAACAATCCCCTTAGGGGCCTTCCTTTGTGCACTGTGGCACAGTCATGCTGGAACAGAAAAGGGCCTTTCTTAAACTCTTCCCACAATGTTGGAAGCATAGAATTGTCCAAAATGTACTGTTGAGATAAAACATTAATATTTCCTTTCACTTGAACTAAGGGCCCCAGGCAGACCCCAGGAAAATAACCCCATAGCATTGTGCCTTTTTCACCAAGTTTTACACTTGACACAAGGCAGTCAGGCAGGTACTGTTCTCCAAGCATTTGCCAAACTCAGATTCTTTTATCAGGAAGCCAGATAGACAAGCGTGATTCATCACAGAACACGTTTCCACTGCTCCGGAGTCCAGTGGTGGGGTGCTTTGCATCACTCTATCTGATTCTTGGCATTGCACTCGTGATATTTTTTTTTTTGCTAATGTTGATGCCAGAGAAGGTTTGGAACTCTACAGTTTTTGAGTCGTCAGAGCATTGGTAACTTTTAGGCATTATGCCCCTTGGTGCTCTGCGACCCCGCTCTCTAACTTTATACGGTCTGTCACGTTGTGGCTGGGATGCTGTCATGCCTAAACACTTTGACTTTGCAATAATACCACTTACAGTTTATCATGGAATATCTGGGAGGGGAGAAATTTCAAAGACTTGTTGCAACAGTGGCATCCCTTTAGAGAGCCACACTCAAAATCAATGAGCTCTTTTGAATGACCCATCCTTTCACAAATGTTTGTAAAGGCAGACTGAATGGCAAGGTGCATGATTTTCTCTACCTGTGGCAATGGGACTGAATGAAACAACTGAATTCAGTGATTAAGAGGATTGGCCCAATACTTTTGTCCACAATACGTGTTTTACGTGAAAGTAGATGGACATGAATGTAAACTAAGGAGGTAATTCTAGTTTTCCCTGCTGTACATTAAACTCAAAAGGTCACTTTTAAGCGACCATATGTTTAAATGTTTTTATGGCTGAGCAAAATGTCAAGCACTATCACACACATTCCCATCCCACAGCCATCATTGCAAAAAAACATGCATGTTGTGCAATTTCAGACCTGATTAATCTCCCTTTTTCCAACAGGCTCATATGAGATGCAGTACTTGCTCTTTTCTAAAAACTGATGATTAACTGTTGTGTGTGTTTCTTCCACTAACCCATGTTTCTATTGTACGTTGGTGTAACTGTAAAATAAAGACAGCTATCACGTCAATAATCTGTTCTTTATTTTTCTTTCTTTCTCTCCCCTTCATGCCTAAAAATAGAAGTGGAACAAAAAGGTAACTAAATGCCAACAACTTTTCCTTTTCATTACCTGCATTTTCATTTGGATACATGCTTGCTTGTGTTGGTGTCGGGTTGCTACAGCAAGTTTCTGACATTAACTAGTGTAGCTGGACATGTAATTCATGGGGAATATTCAGGAGTTCAGTGAGATATTGTTAGGAATATACCTAATAATCATTTTTGTTCTTTAGTCAAGTACATACAGCAGCATCCAAAACATTAATTAATCCACTGACCTCTTGCCTTCACTTTTTGTTCATCAGCAGTATCAAAGACCCACGTTTTGACATTACAAGCATTACAAACCTGCTCCCTGCTGAAATCTCATAACCCTGGCATGTTTTTATTCCCTCTAATAAATGAAAATTCTTCCAGCTCTGCGTTATCAGCTGCATAATATTAAAGCAGAGGGCTATACAGGTTGATCAATAGCTTGTCCAGTAAGCTGTCAGCATTTTTCATTATAGCTCTAACATGATGATGGCTATAACCTTCAGGGACTAAAGAGTCAATACTAGGGATAAATCATAGCAGCAGTATTCTTACCTTATCAGCACTGTATGATGCTGCAAAACATATGCTAAAGCTTCACTTTTTCCCCAGGAGCTTTGTAATGCGTTTGTAGTGTTACCTTTTACATGAGCTGAAAAATTTGTTCTTTGTCAGATGTTAACAATAAGGATGGATTCAAGCCAAACATGGGAATGGAATGAGTTTAGCTTTAATGCCTGCGCTGTGTTATCTTTTCACTAGACACCATAAATATGAAGCTGGATTCAAGTTAAACACGGGAATGTAATCATTAAGAGTTCTGCTGAAATGGCTGTGTAATAAATTTTAGGTTTCATTGTAGTCATTAGTTAATGTCATATTACTGAAACCTGTGGCAACCAGAATGAGCAATGAAGGTGAAAGGGAAGTTAAAACATTTTATAGAGATGACAGTGCTGCTGTAGTAACAGTTTGTGGAATTCCCCATGAAAGCCATGTAAGCCTTTATATCACCCCTCTAATAGCTTCCATTCGTGCCTCCATCTCTGAGCTTGCATCCTGAAAAAAGCATATTTTACAACCTCCATAGAGCCCAGTGTGCTGTCAGTACAAAAGCTTACCGACTCTGACCTTGTACCCCAGCACATCTTGTGTTTTTCAACCATAGAAACGGCCCTCTTAGCGTTTAGCCGAGCACCGCTGAGATGTGTGCCGAGGCTGTATGTCAACGGGACGCATCTCGCCACATTTTCACCTGCAGGTAGACAACATGTTTAATCTTAGAAGATTACAAGGGAAAGAAGCCTCTGTTTTCGCTGTCTCTTTCTCAACGGAGCCCGCAGCTTTTACCTCTCGACGGATCCACGGCTAGAACCTGTCAACGCACTGTCAGGCTGCTGGCCTATTACAGAGAAGAGAGCCTTCTCACACACATTGCTTTTATTTCTGATATACTCTGGGACCAAACCTGTTGAAGTAGAAAAACTCATAATTGTCTTTCTATAGTACCTGCATTGATGCCTGTATTTCTGTTTCTCCTGCAAAAGATTGTTTTAGCTGTAGTGGCATGTGTAATGTGTATTGTTTGCACAATTATATTTTGAATATTAAAGTCTTATACTATGTTATTGTAATTATGTATGCAGATAGCATCTGTTTGGAAAGAAAGAAAATTATAATTGCCTCAGTCCATGATAATCCATAATGAACTAAAATTAGCTTTCCACTATTGACCCTCTCCAGCTGTATTGGCTTGGTCTAGCTTTATCAGATTTGAGTACAAACCGGTTTACATATAATTAGTTTATTGTATGTGGGTCTGTAAATCATGTCACAGACTAAAAATGTCATGCAGATGAAATAATAGACAGGCAATCATTATAGCGATGATGTCATTTTAATTTGTTTTCTTTCTCCTATAGGCCTGCCTTGGTCAATAATTACAGCATTGCTATTTATCAAAATTTTGGAGATAGTGTGTATAATGCTATTTACTGAGAAGTGCCACTGGGGTGCTTTAATGAAAGAGAAGAATGGAACCTGTTTTCTTTCCTGGTGGAATTTCTAATTGGATATGAAGAGAATTCATTCTGTGCAGTGTAACTGAAACTGAAGGGAACTAAAATGGTAATTTGTGTGTTTATGTGGGCGAGTTAGTAGTATTCGGGTAACTTCTGACTTGTTTCTGCTCTACATTAAGTCAGAAGAGATAACCCTGACTTCATTTATTCTACCCTCTTTCCAAACTTAAAGTTAGTTTGTTCAGAGATGTTGTAGCTAATTGTCTCAAGGGTCCGAGACTAACTATAGTAGAAATATCATACGCAACAACTGAAGACTGTAATAAGTAATTCAGTCCAAAACAGTACTCAGTGCACTGTTTGAAATAATCAAAAGGATGATTGTGTTTTTGTTGGTTTATTGCTTGCATTCTGTTTAGTTTTAGCAACTCAGTCCAAATATAGCAATGCAGTGAGCCTCATTGGTATTTGGTACAAATCTTTTTCTGCTTTTCTTTTAAATCTGCCTATCTTTACCCAATGAAGAGGTTATGAAATAACATTTTGGTCACTTACACTGAGAAAGCCTGAGCTTCAGATTTAAACTTGATGATTTTCGATTAATACCTGCCAATGTAACTCTGTAATTGTCTTTCCCCATTTTTGGCTCCTCAGTATTCCTGTGCCCAGGGCTTCTGCGCAGGGTGTACCAGAGTGAGCATCTCTTTGAATCGGACCACCAGTCCGGAGCCTGGTGCAAAGACCCTCTTCAAGCATCTGATAAGATCTACTACATGCCTTGGACACCCTACCGCACAGACACCTTGACTGAATACTCGTCCAAAGAAGACTTTGTCGCTGGTAGGCCAACAACAACCTATAAACTCCCACATCGCGTTGACGGAACAGGCTTTGTTGTCTACGATGGGGCTCTCTTCTTCAACAAGGAGCGCACTCGCAACATTGTCAAGTTTGACCTGAGAACTCGTATCAAGAGCGGTGAGGCCATCATTGCTAACGCCAACTACCACGACACATCTCCATACCGTTGGGGAGGGAAATCAGACATAGATTTGGCTGTAGACGAAAATGGCCTGTGGGTGATTTACGCCACTGAGCAAAACAATGGGCGGATTGTGATCAGCCAGCTCAATCCATACACACTGCGTGTTGAGGGGACCTGGGACACTGCTTATGACAAACGCTCTGCATCCAACGCCTTCATGATTTGTGGAATCCTTTATGTAGTGAAGTCAGTGTATGAGGATGATGACAATGAAGCAACAGGAAACAAGATTGATTACATCTACAACACAGAACTAAGTAAAGATGGGTTTCTGGACATCCCTTTCCCCAACTCCTATCAGTACATTGCTGCTGTGGATTATAATCCCAGGGACAATCTGCTGTACGTTTGGAACAATTACCACGTTGTCAAGTACTCTCTGGATTTTGGAGCATTGGACAACAGACTAGGTAAGACCAGCTTCGTTTATTCTTTCTTCTAATATTCATAGACAAAAATTCAAGTCAATTTTTTAGTATTTTTCTGTTAAATTTTGTTAAACTGGGAGCAATGCACTAACATGTTGTAAAGGGTATGTGAAATGACATTGAAATGAGACAGAACAAAACATCAGATTTGACGGTGTAAGAAAATCCGAATATGTTTTTTTCTTGTTTTTTCATGCACTGGAACAATGACAAAATTTCCTCTAGTAGTCAGGTAGTAGGATTCTAAAAAATCCTGGCCTGCTGGTTAGAATGTTATTAAAATTTTAAATTGGTATATTAAATGTTCCAAAAAATGATTCCCAATATGTTTTTGATCATCTGCCCAGCCATTTTGTAGCAACCAACCATGCCAAATTTCCAGCTGACCACAACAAATGCTATATTGAAATGCTATATTAAAAATAGATATCAAGTTACCAGTTTTATGAGCAAATTTATATTTCCCAGCAATGAACGCTGCCTGATTTTAGCCCCTTTCAGACATGCACTCCTTTCCGGTTGTCTGACTGCATCTGAATGTGTCTGCTTGTGCACCCCTTTGCATAAAAGTCATGGTGGCAATCATATGAGGTCTAACCTAGCAACATTTATATATTAAAATCAACACAGCATGCAGTCAGATGAATGGAAAAGAACATTCAAGGTGACCTCTCTCTCCTTCATCTTGAGTTGCTCAGATCATTATGGTGAATCTCCTAACAAACTTTTTAAAAAAATGAAATGAAAAAAGCTGCTTCTTCATTAAAGGTTAAAAAGGTTATATAATCAAACTGTCTAAACATCAGGCTGTCAAGCATCAACACTGGTCCACAAAAATCACAGAGTGCACAAAAGACACAGTTTGAATGACTTTAGTCAACAGAGGAGCACACAGACCTTTCCAAAAGCACCTTTTATGTGTGTTGATTTTTCCTTATTGACTTCATTCAACAATGTAACATCTATTAATGATTAAAATGTTTATAAAATAGAGTAGCCTTAATCTGGCCCTTGACAGGTAAGATAAAAAAGACTCAGGAGAGGATATAATCCAGCATTTTGGCATCCTCTTAACACATTAAAAGGAGCTCAGCTTAGTTTGATGCCTCCAGCTGTTTCTACAAGTATTTCTGCTGATTTTATTACATACTTGAGTGCATTTATGCACATGGCACTACAGCGGTTACTCCATTAATAACTTAGAATTGATTACCCCTGACTTGGAGACAGGTCGGATCAGGATTTAACAGCAAATGGCATAGTGATCCTCACTTTAGACAAGTGAACTGTCACAAAGAGTCACAGTTTACACGCTACAGCTTAATAATTGTCTGGGCTGGTTTCTATAGTATGCTAAAGTACGCTTTGGTCCTCTCCCATGATAACTGTATAAACCAACACCTCTCTACTCATCAATATGATTATCAAAGTATAGCAGCCATGTTAGGATGACTCTGACCTCATGTGTCAGGCTGTATGTCAACTGATGTACTGACACAGTACATGCACTCACTGGTGACTTTATTAGGTGCACATTGCTAGTAACAGATTTGACCTTTGTCTTCAGAACTGCCTTAATTCTTCATGACATAGATTCAACAAGGTGCTGGAAACATTCCTCAGAGGTTTTGATCTGTATTGCCATGGCGGCATCATGCAGTGACATCCATGAGCTGAATCTTCCGTTATAAGTTGTGACTGTGAGCACTATTTGAGTACAGTAAACTCATTGTAATGTTCAAGAAACCAGCTTGAGATGGTTTGAGCTTTGTGGCATGGCACTTTATCCTACTGGAAGGATACATCAGGAGATGGGTACATTGTTGTCAGCATCAGTATATGCTGTGGTGTTTAAACAGTACTCAGTCAGAACTACTGGGCCCAGAGTGTGCCAAGAAAATATCCCCCACACATTACACCACCACCAACCGTGACTGTACAAGGCAGGATGGATCCATGCTTTCATATCACTTACACTAAATTCTCATCCTACCATCTGAATGTCAAAGCAGAAACTGAGACTCATCGTGCCAGGAAATTTTTTTTTCCAGTCTTCTGTAATCCAGTTTTGGTGAAGCCATACAAACTGTAGCCTCAGTTTCCTGTTCTTAACTGACAGGAGTGACACCTGGTGTGGTGTGTCACAGCTGTAGTCCATTTGTTTCATATGCATACCTTGGCTGTAACAAGTGGTTTTTTTGAGCCACTGTTGCCTTCCTATCAGCTCGAAACAGTCTGCCCATTCTGCTCTGACCTCTGACATCAACAAGGTATTTTCATCCAGAGAACTGCTTCTCACTGGACACTTTTCTTTTTACAACCACCCTCTGTAAACCCTAGACATGGTTGTGTAGGAAAATCCCAGTAGATCAGCAGTTTCTGAAATACTCAGACCAGTCTGTGTGGTACCAACAACCATGTCATTCAAAGTCCCTTAAATCACCTTTCTTCACCATTCTCATACTCACTTTGAACATTAGCAGGCTGTCTTGACCATGTCTACATGCCTAAATGCATTGAGTTGCTGCAATGTGATTAGGGGACTAGATAGTTGCATGAATGAGCAGTTGAAAAGGTGTACCTAATAAACTAACCAGTGAGTTTAATATTGGATGAGTACTGTGTTTATTTCATCCGATGTCTGAATGAAGCCCTGAGGAAAAAAATGATGCTTAAATGACCTATATTTGAATGACAGCGTGTCATCACTCTTACAGACTGACAAAGCCAGTAATGTTATGCATCACATAGCTCAAAGGATTTTAGACAGTCAGTAATATTTTTACTACTAACAACACTAAGCCCATACCCCCTTTACAATAGTCTAAAGGGTTAATTGCTATATCACTTGAAAAATTACAATTGAAAAATGCTTCTTAGTCAATAAATGATTGTACCTCTAATGCCTCATTTGATTTCATGCCAGCTATTTTTTAAAAAGTATCAACATGTATTTTGCCCTGGCCAAAACTTTTCTGTGGTGCGTGAAGAACAGTTTGGCATAGCGAGTGTTCACATTTTGTCTTGTTTTTGTCAAATTTTGGTCAAGTAGACAAACATAGATAAACACATATTTATAATGTGGCACTTATAGAATGTGTGGGCTGGTGATAACTGGCAGTGGGGACTGGTGCTCAGTGTAGATAGATAAGTAAAAAAAACTGTGCCTATTGTAATACACAATCGATTTTAGCATTCATATGTTACGTTTTCTCACTTCTCATATAACAATAGGAGAAAAGATTTTTCAGTTACAGAAATACAGTAATAATTTTATTGTCTTAAATTCTTAGGTCTGTGACACATTGTGTGTTTAACTCAGAGTTTTTCCATATAGCCACAAGCTTAGGTCTTTTATTCAGTCTGGCTGTTGACTGTGAAAAAGGAGCAAGTGACTGCTCACATTAAACTTTCCAGAACTCTTTTGAAAAGTCTAATTTCTCCACTCTATTGTTCTTTTTATAAATTGGTGCTTGTTGGGAAGCATAAAACGGAAAAAAGAACCTGTTTTGACACACCAAGGTAATTCTTTGCGCTATCTCATCAACAGCTCTAGTCAAAAATGTCACAAGTTATTTGACTGTGAAATCCCTACTCCTGCTTCCTCCTCTGGAGCTTTTTTCCTACCTGCCGCTTGCCAGTTTAATTTATTTTCTTTAGCTGGCTGCTCCTTCTTTTTTTATACAATTTTTTTTTATCCATTGAGTCCTTCTTCGACACACCCCGTAATGCATTCATTCATTCAGTGACCATGTTTACAGGGTTTGGTTTTGACAGTGCACGACTGTCCACAATATAATATGTTGTACTTAAGGAGAGTAAAATGGTGTTATGTACATTTTATATGAATTTTATATGCTTGATGGGTTATATACAGTGGCCACACATGCTGCCATGAACACACATAAGTCTCAGTAGTAGACTTCCCAGTGAAGAGTGTTTGATTGTGCTGCTGGAGAATAGGCTGCCCTCCAAAGAGTCTGCTGCATGAATATAGATAGTAAAATGTTCCATTAAGTGGATGGATGGAGTTGGAGAACAAATATAAACATCAGATAAACAGACTGAGGAATGAAAGAGTGATTGAATGGACTCCAGAGTAAAAGAACATTTAGTTTAAATCAACTTCTAGACCAACTGTAGAAGGATATAGACTTATTCTGAAAAAAGCACTTGCTGTTAGCTGTGCATATCTTTCACACACTTTTCTCTTGAGTAGCCCAATTTTTAGATGGCAGAATAGTTACAACCATATTGTTTGAATCAGCATTGGCGTACCACTTCACTGCACACAAATTAGTCTGTACGTGCAGCTGTATCGCATTGCTTTTTCCATTAATTTGGTAGTCCTGTGAGGATGCGCAAAGATTGGAAAACTTAATGGGATTGAAGAAACCTGGAAATGTCTGTCACAGAAGTGTGGACTATAAGGATATGAAACAAACATTAGGTGCAAAAAGAAGATATTTTTGAATCCCACATCATTTGGGGCCATTGTAGTTGTTCACTGGGGCTAAAACAAATGACTAGATGAACCTGAACAACAAGCCAGAGCACTAGAGAGTCAAAAGCTAATGTAGTGTCTTCCATTTGCTGCAAACATGAGCTTCTGAAATTTGATCCAGTGTCATGATCACAGTGCCCGTTAATGCTTACAGAAAGGTGTCATTCTCTGATCACTCTAACACAGGCACATTTCCACTTGTGCTTCCACTTCTATGAGCATGCCTGGCCTGCCATACCAGTAGAGCATTGTATATGGGCAGCAGAGCAGCAGAGGCACTGCCAGACCCACAGCTGGGGTTCCACTGCCGTATGCCCAGCCACATTAGCCAGGGTACAGGACATGCTACAGGGCAGTACGTTGGGGCAGGGTAATGATACCTGGAACTGCTAAAAGCACACAGTTCGGACTTCATCCAAGTATTAAAACATTGAACTTTGTGTAACTCTTAGCAAATGTGCAGGCTAGATATGAGCTACATTAATATGTCCACTTTCAGCCTCTTTAACAGGCTGAACAATATTTTGATCCAGACAGGTTGTTTTTAAGGACAGATGATCTACGCCCAAGTGTACTCATCTGACAGTGCAACTGATAATTAATTTCACTGAATTGGTAGTAGAAAGTGTACTCACAATAGCTGTTAGTAGGCAGACATAAAAGCTCTGTTACCACTTTTCATGATCACATACAGTGCAGAATATGCAAGGACAGCTGGAATAAATTGCTCTGTGGTAATGTTTTGAAAGCATAAAGGAAAATAAAGCGTAGAGACAGCACTATGTGCAGCCCAAATTGTTTGAATATCCACTAACGCAGAAATATAAAGTAAAGTTTGAAAAAAAAGCTTAGAATCTCTAATATATAAACATGAAAACTATTGCAAAGGTCAAAGTGAGCACTCTAGAGCATGTTGATCTTCTGACAATAGTTGATTCTCAACTATCCATCACCTAGCTCTTCTGATTCACCTTTGATAGTGTTTTTCACCTCTTCCATCACATTTCGTTTCAGCTCAATCATCTCCTTCACTACGGACAGACTTCATTTGATTGTTTCAGGACAAAGAAGATTGCTGGCCGGCAAGTTGAAGGGCTGCATGAAATTAGTGTCAAAACTGTTAGCTGTAGAATGGTAGTTACCAGGCAATCGCCCTTGAAAAAAACCGGTGGTGTTCCAACAAAACTGAGTATCTCTCATTATGAGAACAATTTCTTACTGAAGGATTGTCACAAATAACAACTGAAAACAATCATCCATACTTAACTTTATTACATAACTGCTTTCTGTTTTGTGTCAATGTCATCATCAAACAAGCTGCTTATAAATAACCTTAAAATAGGTTGTGTTTTTTGCAGTCGATCGGCACATTTATTGGGAAGCAATGTTGTTGTTGAGCTATAGCAACTTTTAGGTTTTATCTTGCTTACTAAATGGCACACAAACGTATTTTATCCAATAGACTAGGATCAAATTTCTGCAAAATCTCCCTCAGCTGGACTTTGTGCTAATGAGCAAATTTGAGTTTGCTACCAAACTAAATGAAGACCATAAACATGTTTTTGTCTTCAGTTTTATCTTTATCCACTTAAAACAAGACTTCCTTCAAATTTAAAAGAAATACTGTATTACTAAATAGTCTTTGTATCATAACGCTACTGTAAATACTCTCATTGTGTACTACAGAACACTTTCATTACTACACTTTTATTTTGTCATAAATTTGCAACAGGTTGTGCCGCTATTTGCATGTAATACTGAGTTCTTTTTCAGTAATCCTGAAAGTTTAACAATGCTACAATGCATGTAACCTCAGTGCCTGAAAAATTCACTGTTGTCACAACTCTCCACACTAGCACACTAGCACATCTGTTCAGAGGACCGATGAGCTATGCCAATGCAAGGCATCTCTCCATCTGCCCATCCTTCTCTCCATTTGTCCATCCACAAGTCACCAGAATCGCTACTCCTCCTAGAATATAGGTTAGATTTTAGTGAAACTTGCACTCAGTGTTCACCTAATGGGTCTTCACGTAATATGTGCTGAAGGTCAGGGTCATTTCTTTTTTTACTGGCACTTCACCATTCTTACAAGAATCACTATTTCTGTGAGTGTTTGTGTGGATTGTAATCAAAACAGGAAGTGTAAGAATGAAAGTAGATGATTTGAGATACAATATCTTTTTTGTAGTCTGCGCGTTGTCCTGTTAGGCTACGTTAACACTGCAAGTCTTAATGCTCAATTCCAATTTTTTGCTAAGATCCAATTTTTTTGCGTACTCATTCACATTATAATTTAAATGCGACCGCATTCAGACTCCAGTGTGAACAGTCTACAGCCCTGAAATGACCCGCATGCACAGAAGAATGTTGTGACGTCAGATGTGAAAGTAAATATGGATGCTACACGTCAGTGTGTGTGTGCAATCTCACTTTCTTTCCACTGAATAACTATATTAATGGTGTCGGCCATGCTTGTTTCATCCATTGTTTACATTTGATCTTGCTGCGTCTCGTCTCCTCCGGCACAGAACGTCTGTGTCACTACAATAACGTAAAAGTGGGATGAAATGCGGCATGACCGTTCACACTGAGGTTGCTTTGAAAAACGCCAGCTACGTATCTGATTTAGGACCACATATGAAAATGGTCTCAATCCGATCCAATTTGTGCTGTTCAGACTGTTATAAAAAATCTGCGATGGGTTACAAATGGGCAAAAAACTCAGATTTGGACCACTTTTGCCTGCAGTGTGAACATAGCCTTAGATTGACATGCTTTTGTGTCATAGTTCTACTAAACTTGTATACAGTATAACAGTTTTACTTCTAAAACTAAAAGCCCCCCCAGACTTGGCTATAGCAATGACTTTCTCTAGGCCTCAACTTTACCAGACTAACCTCTGTGCTGTCTGCCACAGTGAGCATGAGACACTCGCTGCATTAACTCCACAGGAAAGCAAAAGCAAGGGTAGCCACATGAGGAAATTTGCCTCAGTCTCTCTCACCTGCTGCTGCTGCTGCTGTCTGTAGCAGTAAAATGCTATCCATAAGTTAATATTTCACGCTGCTTCCACCATCTTTGTGTCAACTTAGATGCATTTTTTCTGTGATTAATTCCTCATTATTGTTTGAATCTCACAAAGATTTATTTCTCGTTAATGGCCTTTAAGGTTGTCACTTATTTTTATCATTATGATTTGTATGTTCAGTGTGTTGATGGCAATTTACAGCATTCAGCAGTGCCTTTGTGTCTTCTGTTCAGCTTGTGTTTTATGTCACTGACTGTTTTGTTGACTCATGATTGGTGCATTTGATGTGGCACATTTGGTGTCATGGATATATTCATTGTCTGGCAATCTTGTAATTTTGCCACATGTTGCCATCTGGCCTGGGCACAGTGCCAGCCCTGTTGGCTTGGAGAGAGTCAGCAGACGTGGCGCCCCGACCTTCATGCCGAAACAGCCAATGTTTTGGACGTTGAGGCAATCTTGGCTCTATTTGGAAGAGCCTGACACATGCTAAATTGATTAAGACTGTCTAAGCAGTAAATGCAGGCTGGCAAAGTCACTGCAGATAATCTGAGTGTGACTCAGTGTGCTTTTAAAGGCACAAACTGTCGTCCTTTCTGTTCTCTTGCTTATGAGCTAGGCTTAGAGTAACTGTCATCACATTTTTTGTCAAGCTATTATATAGATTCCAGAGATACCCTGCATTTGTCATCATGGATATTTTTTTCTTGATTACAAAGCTTTGAGGAATATATTGCTGAGCAATTCAAACCAAATGCTACCGTTTCACAAAAAAAGCAGCCTTTTGCTTGCTATATGAAGCCCTTTTTGATGTTGAGGCTTAGGAATGTAGGCTACATGCTTATTTGCAGGCGAGGCAGTTATCACATGCCTAGTGCACCTCTCGCGGAGGGCAATTTTCTTCGAGGGAAAGTGCAAGGTTTAGGATTATAGTTGAAAATGATTTTTCTAACACATGTACGCAAATGCGCACACACACTCTCACATCGCACGTGCACAAACTCATGCACAAAGTCGTCTAGCAAACCCTTTAATGCTGCAACACAATAGGCCTCTGTTAGTAATGCAGCTTTAGATTTTTAGCATTGAGACAGGGAGCTCTTTGTCATTATTTAAGAGCCTTTTAGAATGTTTCAGAGCCATATTTCCACGTATAATAATAAGCTGCAATATATTGTAAAATATAATTGTGTTGGTCTGTTTGTGCCCACATTTTTCTGATCTTAGTATATGTCTTTAGACTTAATTGAATGAAACAACTGCCAATTTGAGCAGGCATGCCTGTGTTTCAAGTAGTTCAGAATGTGGCATGCTTGTTCGCTCTCCGTGACGCACCATTATATATCATATGCGACCCTCCTCCTGACCGACCATCCATCACTGGCCTTGGCGGCTCTGCCTTTATCCAGAAATCATACACAGATCACCTGTGTAGTGAGAGGGGTGGCAGGCAATCCCTCAATTAAGGCCAACACCCAATCCATCTCTCCTGACTTGAGTAGGAAAATAACATATAGCAAGTTTTTACATTTTTTTCTCACATTCTGTACACAAATGATCACTTTTATTTAAATTGCAGTGATATTTAAGAAGAGCGTTGACGTATATGAAATATGAAAAAATAATGTGTGTAATTGGGGTTACAATCTAGGGATCTTTCCCACCTCTCTAGCCTTTTACTATCCCCTCATGTGTGACTTTGTGTGTGCGGTAACTGGTTTCTCTAGAGCCCCCAAAATTGCCACAGTAAATTTAACAGGCTTGGTGTCCCACAAGCTCAAAGTGATTTATTTTGACCAATCAACCGAGCAAATCTGATTGGAGGCTCCTAAAGCATCTTTAGCTCTCTTTATCACCAGTGTCAGAGTTTCTCTGCACAGATTGGCCCTATCCATTTGGCCCATTCTACTGTGGGTTGACAGTCTTTTGAAGAGCCTTGCTCATTTTTTTTTGGCAAATGGTTAGACCTTGGAGGAGTGTGCTTTTCCTCTTAGTGATTTTGAAATTCCCTTTGCTGGTGTCCTCACACCTTACTTTTTCCTCTTTCTGCTTTCCCTGATACATTTGACAATGTTTGGCTGTGTCACTTGCCGAGAGACTCAAGATTTGGCTCTAAGAATAAAAGCTCATTCCAGCAGTCTTGCTTGTAGGTTGTTGCTAAAAAGGGATTTCTGTGGACTGTGAGGGTTGAATGCATATTTACTACAGCACTGTACGTACTGTTTTTTTAAACTGTAGATATGTAAATGCAAGACAAACTTGCATGCTTCTTCTTACTCTGCTCCACTGGTATGGCAAATTCTGAGACTTTTTGAGATGTAAAAATAAAGCTACAGAAATTAATTTCAGAAAATCCTCTTTTGCAAATGTAGATGAGGCACATGCACATCTGTGTGGCCAATTCCTCCTTCAGTACTTCAGGATAGTGCATTTGCAAGAAGACTTAGCTCATATCTCTTCTGTCATTTACCTCAAACACAGTGAGTGTCTCTCTGTGGGCTGTGTCCGTGTGTGCATACATATCAGCCCAGTGCATACGCTTCTCCCAGCGCTGTGTGACCTCCATCGATGCCCTCTCAAGTCCCGGGAAGAGAGCTCGGGAATGAGAAATTAATTGCCAAACAATGCATGGCTCCCATCCATTATGGTTCTCATCATGTCAGATGATATCGAAGCATTACCGGATGTCTGGCTGCATAATTTACTGCACCTCCTCCCCACCGCCACCACCCACAGCAGCCGCCCCCCTCCACCTACAGCCCCAGTTACACTCCCTGATGGATTTGTGGGCTCGTCTCAAAAGGTTCCATTAAATGACAGGACGACTTTCATCATCAACGTTTTATTTCCAACCCATTCTCCTCATTACATGAAGACATGTAGAATTTCGGTGGGACTGAATGGCATAAACATTAGGTAAATGATAATATGAGGAGCTGAGTGAATAATGCTATGAAAGTAAAGGTTGCAGATTCTGTGTGCTAAAATAGACGCGGTTACCGTTTTCCATGTGTAGATGGAAAAAATGTCAAAGAAAAATATTACAGTGTGACTCAATAATTAATACTCACTTAGCTGTTGTCTGAGAATGAACAAAGCACTAATGTTGTGGTTATGAAGTCTAAATTTGCGTTCACTCCAGTTCTCTTTGCCCGATCAAATTGAGGCCACATCAGGATGCGATCTCCTAATTTTATATTAAATATTTTGTCTTACTTTTGGGATTATGAAGCATGAATTAAACCTACTTAGAGTAAAGCTTATAGTCATCAACTTGCCTCCTAGGAAGACATTTTATAGCAACTGCTTATATTGCCTCCTTGGCTAACAATTGAGTTAAATCTTCATTTCTATACAACGGAGCTGCCCAGAGTTGCTTCCAACTTGTTTTGGCTTGTCATAAATGTTGAGTCAGAAATGACTGATTTGTTTTCTTGTCAAGAGTGGATGAAAATATTGATACCACTCTATATATGATATCTACACCCAGTAGCCTGTTAGTTTAGCATGAGAGCTGTTAACATGGGGAAACTGCAGGTCTTGCTGTGCCTGAAGGCAATTGAATTTTAAGCACTTTTAATGATTCCTAAAAAACTATTCATATCATATTTGATAAAAATCCAAAGGATTAAATAGTGGGCTCTGCAGTTTAAGTATTCTACATGCTCTATACGTATTGGCCCACACCTTTTAACTATAGTGGCTCTCAAACTTTTTCTGGCTTGCCCCACTTCAGAAACTCAAAGAAGGTCACACCCCACACCGCACAAAAATGCACACCCCACAGCTCCAAACTAGAAGAGTGGCTGCAGTAGATTCTAGGTCTCAAAGGTATCTGACCAGAAATTTTAATTCCTGGGAACAGCTAAGATAGAACACTCAAAGGGCCTTTGGTAGAGTACCTGAGCTTGAGGATCACACATAGTAGTATAAAGCATGTCACCACTGGACTTTGGAGTGGTGGAAACATGTTCTGTTTAGTGATGAATCGTGCTTCTTCTGTCTGGTCTGGTGAATGCTAAGAGAATGCTACCTACCTGAGTGCATTATGCCAGTTGTGAAGTTTGGTGGAGGAGGTATAATGTCATGGGTTTTTTTCTGGGGTTAGCCTGGGCCCCTTAGTCCCAGTGAAGACATTTTGAACAATCCCATGCTTCCATCTTTGTTGGAAGAGTCTGCAGTTCTAGTATGAATGTGCTACAGTGCACAAAGCAAGGTCCGTAAAGGCATGTTTGGATGAGTTTGGTGTGGAACAACTTTACTGGCCCACACAGGGCCCTGACCTCAACCCCATCAAACATCAAATTAGATTGAGATGAGACTGAGATTGTGAGCCAGGCCCTCTCAT